>JAANSP010000984.1:0-17371 GCA_036850745.1 Homidia socia
AAAGTTTATGCCTAATCACGTTTTTCTCCATCTCTTCTTGTTCTACTGTTTCGTTTTAATTCTATATTTGCATTGTAAATTAAACATTTGAGCATAATAAATAACGATTCGCTGCAGAAACAAGAGGTCATTGTACGAACACCTCGTCATCAATAACGAAATATATACACTTTGTCGGATGAGGAAAGCGGATGTTTCTTCGAAGATATCGTTAGTCACTTTAAATATATTATACGACATGTGTTATTATATTATGCCATAAAAAGGCGAAACTGATAGCCATAGTGGTAATTGATGATTGATGATGTTGAAGGAGGTGGCAACACCATCGTTTTAAACTAGAAACATCCAACCAAGCCAAACTCTTCATCACGTTTTTATTGATGCACAAAAAGTGCAGCTTTATTAATTGATGATGATCTCATAACAAGAACAAGAATTGATAAAGAAAAAATAAATACCTATAAATAGACTTTTATATTCTGTTCATTCAATTTTGATGCTCTCATGTAAGAAAGTTGAAGAAATATTATGCATTGTTAAACTCGTTTCAAAAGGTTTGTAAAATTATTTTGATTTCATAATGATATCAACATTGTTTCTCCAGTTTGCTTAAACGTTTCTCAAAAAAACTTTCTAAAAAATAATCACATTTTCATTCATCTAAAATGATTTGCCATTACTTGCCTTTGGCATATTATATTATTTGTTAAAAACCCTTGGCTTTATGGAGTATTTATGCCTTAAATTAGAAGTTGCCATATTTGTGCCTGGTTAGTTTTATTGATCCCAGAATTTAGCAAATTTTTCCAAGTGCTGCTATATTTCTCGTTTAGCTTGAGGGATACCAGGATAATATTCTTGATTTTTTATGACTCTTTTATTGGAGAAAAAAGTAGTTTTGACGCTTTTAGCAATAATGACAGGAATATGAAACAGCAGCGGTAGCTCAAGTAGTGGATTGATGATTATTGCTGATATATGTAAACAAACTATATCTTTCTAATAACATCAAGTAAGTTTAGAGCACAGTCTGCAGACAGACTGATATTTGATGATCATCATATCCATAATCATCATGGTGTCATCATCACTTTTTTTCCTTTCAACGAGTTGTTGTTAATGCATAAAGGTTAAGTTTAAGTAATATTACATATATGTGGCTACATTTTTAGTATAAAAGAGTTTGTGCACCTTTCTTACAGAGTAAAATGTCTAAGCAGGGCATATTTCATCCATGAAAAAACACATTCCATCCCAACCAATAACGAAAGATTAATGATAATTGCTCCATTACGTGAAGATGTATAAACATTTTGAAATAAAAACTAATTGGCCAAGCTGAAATGTATGATTTTTATTACTTTTTATGACAATGCAAAAAAAGACTATCGGACTGGTCCTTGCTACACAAAAATCACAGGAAATACTTGCGGAAGTCAACTTCAAGGGGTGGTTTGTACACGGCAACTGTGCTGTGCTACCGTTGGAAAAGCTTGGGGACATCCTTGTGAGGCCTGTCCTGATTATCTTGATTGTGAGCCAGGTCATTTGAAAAACATTCATTCGGGCCAGTGCATTGACGTGGATGAGTGTGAGGCGATACCTGGAGTTTGTGAAGGTGGCAAGTGTATTAACACACCAGGTAGTTTTAAATGCCAATGTCCATTGGGTCAGGTGCCGAGGGATGGAAATACAGGTCCATGTGAGGATGAAAATGAGTGCCTTAAGCCTGGAGTGTGTGCCCATGGGCGATGTATCAATACGGAACAAAGTTACTACTGCATCTGCGACCGAGGGTTTATTTCTAGCCAGGACAGAAAGGTGTGCATTGACGCTCGACAAGGAAACTGCTTTACTTCCGTGCTAAGGGGAATTTGCAGGGGCAAACTGAATGTTAGACTTACAAAGAGGGACTGCTGCTGTGGTGTCAACATGGGAAAAGGCTGGGGCGATGAGAATGATTGCGACATGTGCCCTTCCGTCAACACATGTAAAAAACTTCACATTTTTTTGTTAAATGATTTATGTGGAATTTTCGCAAAAAAAGCCAAACCTTTCTCTTGTCATGTCCTGAACAATATAGGAGTGGAGAGAGACCATTAATTTTTATTTTTATCATGTGATTTTTTCATTTTTTTCTTCTCTCTCTCTCTTCATCTTGTGTAGCTTCATACAGAGAATTGTGTGTGGAGCCAGGTCTCCTAATTGGCGTTGATGAATGTGGCCTTCGACCAGACATTTGTGGACCCGGTCGGTGTATTGACACTGCAGACGGTTATAGATGCACATGCGAGGCTGGCTTCTCACAAAGAAATCCAATGGCCCCATGTGAAGACATTGATGAATGTCGTCAACAAACTGGGCTCTGTCAAGGGGGACGCTGTGTCAATAATGCGGGAAGTTTCACATGCCAGTGTCCACATGGCTTTGATATCAGCTCGGATGGCAGATTTTGCATAGGTGCGTGCACGAAGCGTAATATTATACATTGCATTGTTTAGTATGCAACAATGGACACGTTATTGTCGATTGTAACAAATGATCATGCCATAATAATACGCACAGGGCACTCATGATGATGATCTTTGTCTTTTTCATAACTTGTTCCACACGTGTAGATCATGATGAATGCAGTGAGACAGGAATGTGCGCCAACGGGGTCTGCATCAATATGGATGGTTCATTTAAATGTCAATGCAAAAGTGGATACATACTTTCCCCTACTGGGCATGCATGCATTGGTAAAATTGTCAATTGTCACGATGAACAATATATAAAGTATTTTATTCTAAATGAGAAGCACATTGTCGTTTTTCCTGTGTGTAGATCTTGATGAATGTTACGAGAACTCAAGAATTTGTCTGTCTGGCCGTTGCGAGAACACTCCTGGTTCGTACAAATGCACCTGCCTGGATGGGTTCACGAGCTCGGTAGACCTCGCGTTTTGTGTGGACAAGGATGAATGTGCAGAAACGGGCATGTGCGAAAATGGACGATGTTTGAATATGGAAGGAAGTTTTAAATGTAAATAGCAAAATTGATCTTTTTCCTATTATTTTCATAGCAAATATTATCGTGACGATAACTTGTATTTTTATCCAATTTTCCAAATCAAGGCGTTTGCGAATCGGGTTATCGGTTGGGACCTACAGGAAAGCACTGCGTTGATGTAAATGAGTGCGATCAGCACCCCTGTCAAGGAGGAAGATGCGTAAATACAAGAGGCAGCTACAAATGTGAATGCTTATCTGGGCTAACCTTGGGGCCTGATGGAAGAACCTGTCTTGATACTCAACGAGATATCTGCTATGCTCAGTTTAGAGATGGACTTTGTACTGGACCAAGTAGTACTCCAGTGCCAAGGTCGACATGTTGCTGCTGCACGGTGGTTTTAGGACAGCCCATGGGTTGGGGTACACCTTGTCGGGCTTGTCCAATGCCAGGGTCTCCAGAGTTTGAAATTTTGTGTCCACATGGTGCGGGAATGACGCATAATGGGGATGATATTAACGAGTGCGCTCAAAACCCAAACATTTGCGTGCATGGAACTTGTGAAAATATGCTGGGAACGTATCGTTGCGTGAGTTTTGTGATTTATTTTTTCATATTTTTTACAATAGTTTGTTACTTTTAAAGCTGCAATTTTTAGGATTTCTTTTTTAATAATTTGAACTTTTTCTGGACTAGATCTGTGATAACGGTTATCAGGTAGATCCTTCCGGGAGAAACTGTTTAGATGTAAATGAGTGTGAAATCGATGGGTTGATTTGCGGAGGTGGGCAGTGTAAGAATACATTGGGGAGTTTCCAGTGTATCTGTCCTACAGGAACCCAATAATGACCCCAGGACTCAAGTATGCCAAGACATTGACGAATGCCAGGATCCTTCCCAGGAGACTTGCACGAATGGACAGTGCATCAACACTATTGGAAGCTTTGAATGTCGCTGTGACGAAGATGGGTTTATACTGGACATTAGTGGGAGGATTTGCATTGATAACCGAAGAGGCTCCTGCTGGACGAAGGCCGTGGCTGGGAAATGCGAAGGAAACCTGAAGAGACCTATGCTTAGGCAAGAGTGTTGCTGTTCGGTGGGAAAAGCTTGGGGCTCTCCTTGTCAAGTGTGCGATCCCAGACTCTGCCAGTGTCAACCAGGTTATACCAAACTGGATGGGAAAACTTGCACGGATATAAATGAGTGTGATCTCCATCCCGGCATCTGTCAGGGAGGTGGAACCTGTGTAAATACAGAAGGCTCTTTTACATGCACGTCAGTTTCTGCATTTATAAAGCAAATTTTTAAAAGATCAGTTTTCAAAAACTGTGACTCAAAAAGCAAGAACCAAATGTTCCATCTCTTTCTCTTATGGGAAAACTTGCACGGATATAAATGAGTGTGATCTCCATCCCGGCATCTGTCAGGGAGGTGGTACTTGTGTAAATACAGAAGGCTCTTTTACATGCACGTCAGTTTCTGCATTTATAAAACAAATTTTTAAAAGATCAGTTTTCAAAAACTGTGACCCAAAAAGCAAGAACCAAATGTTCCATCTCTTTCTCTTAAACTTTTTAAAAAAATATAGATGTCCACCTGGTTTGGAACTTGAAGCTGGTGGAACAAAGTGCGTAGATAATCGTGAGGAACTCTGCTACATGCAACTGAAACATGGAATTTGTACTAGACCTTTAGACGGTCTTTACCTGCGCGCTGACTGTTGCTGTACAGTTGGACGTGCTTGGGGAAGAGAATGCCTGTCTTGTCCTCGTCCGGGGAGTGAAGCCATGCAACAGCTCTGTCCACGTGGAATGGGTTCTAGTGGTCGTCGAGACATTAATGAGTGTACCATGATACCTGGATTGTGCGAAAATGGAAGATGTCGGAACACTGTGGGCTCTTACTCTTGTCGTTGTAATCAAGGTTTTGCTTTGGATGAGGATGGAATTAAGTGCATTGACATTGACGAATGTTCCATCATGGCAGGAGTTTGTGGCAATGGAACTTGCCAAAACATTCCAGGCAGTTTTACATGCCAAGTAAGTCAAGTATTACTAATATTCTCACTTTTCTCGTCCCATTTATTTACGTATTCTCTCATTGTAACTTTTTTCTTTTTTTCATTTCAGTGTGCTGATGGCTATGAAACTACAATGATGATGCAAACTTGTATGGATATTGATGAATGCTCTCGAACGCCTGGATTGTGTCGTGGAGGTCGTTGTATCAACACTACTATGAAACTACAATGATGATGCAAACTTGTATGGACATTGATGAATGCTCTCGAACGCCTGGATTGTGTCGAGGAGGTCGTTGTATCAACACTGCAGGCAGCTTCCGCTGTATTTTATTATATTATATAATATTGTTATTATTGCTCCAATTTTTTATGTTCGAAAGTTACACAGAAGAGTACAAACCTTACTTAAAAATCTTCATTTTTCATGTTTTGAGGTCACTGCCCTGAGGGTCTGGAACTAACACCGGACAGAAAGGAATGCAAAGATATTGATGAGTGTGGAAGAGCCTCTGGTATATGCTCAAACGGAGTGTGCGAGAATATGATGGGTACATATCAGTGTGTTTGCAATGATGGGTACCAGCAAATCGGGAGTAACCGCGCTCATTGTGAGGATATCGATGAATGTTCAGTAAACAACGGGGGCTGTGATGCAATTTGTATAAACACTCCGGGAAGCTATTCTTGTGCATGCAGTCCCGGTTACATGCTTCTAATGGACGGAAAAACTTGCACTGACGTGGACGAGTGCAAAGACAACTCGAGAGTTTGCAACGGAGGAAAGTGTAAAAATAATCCGGGAGGTTATGACTGTGACTGTACCACTGGGCTCATGCCATCCCCAGACGGTTCCACTTGCTTGGACGTGGATGAATGCCGGGCTGATCCTGGTGTTTGCGGTCCAGGTCACTGTGAAAATACATTGGGTGGATTCATGTGCCGTTGCGATGATGGCTTCTCAGTGAGACCAGAATTGGGACCAAATTGTGTTGACGAGGATGAGTGCCTGATGGGAAACTATGTGTGCGCCTTAAACGCGGAATGTGTGAATACCGAAGGTGCCTACGAATGCCGATGTCTTGAGGGATTCACTGGAGATGGATCCACATGTAGGGATATAAATGAATGTCAGGTGAACAACGGAGGATGTCATCCAGATGCACAATGTATTAACTCTGAAGGATCCTTCAGATGCGCTTGTGATGCAGGTTTTGAAGGAGATGGAAATACTTGTCAGGACATTGACGAATGCTCAAATAACCCCAACCTCTGTGAAAATGGTCAATGCCTCAATCATCCAGGCTCATTCCGCTGCGAATGTGACATGGGATTTATGAATCCTGACGATGACGACCATTCTTGCGTGGACATTGACGAGTGTGGAATGTTTCATCATTTGTGTGTCTACGGCAGGTGTGAAAATATTCATGGAATGTTTAGGTGCCTATGCAATAAAGGTAATTTAATAGATGCGCCTATGAACCTATGTAATATGTAATAATGCACCATTCTACACCACGTAATATGCCTATATGTAATATATGTAATAAAGGTTATCAGTTGGATGCGACTGGAGGAAACTGTACGGATATAAATGAGTGTGAAAATCCTCATTCGTGTTTGTATGGAACCTGTATCAATACACAAGGTGGCTACACATGCCAGTGCTCTCCTAATTATGAGCTGACAGAAGCAGGAAATGCTTGTGTTGGTGAGTGTCTAAGGTCATTATTTTCCTTTTGCAATAGAAAGTGAAACTGGACAAATTATTATTATTAATAATAATAAGGAAAACAGCTACAAAACACCCACGCATTTTACACATCATGTGCCTATTCCATGTCTCATATTATGCTATGATTGATTTTTAGACAAAAGGAAAAGTCAGTGCTACTTGGACAATGGAGAGGACTTCCTGAGTTCCGGTGGCGGTGGTAGTCGTGGTGGAGTTCGAAGACCATTTGGAAGTGGAATAAGTTTTGGGGCAAGAAGAGAGTGTGCTAGACCTATTGGCGAGCTACATGTCCAGGGCTACTTGTTGTTGTTCTGTGGGAACGGCATGGGGACCTCTTTGCGAAGTTTGTCCACCTCCTGCTTCAGACGAACACAACGTTCTTTGTGCGGGTGGAAATGGTTTCAGGCCTAATGAGGGCACGGTAAATTACATTGTGATAATGAATGAAGAAAGGGGAAATGTTACTGCTTGAATGAAATGCTATATATAGTACATGTAATAATGTCGACACAATAAGTATTATAATAGTATCTTATAAAATCTGACCAGGTAGTTCTGGAGGATATTGACGAGTGTGATGAAATGATGCACATTTGTGATCATGGAAAGTGTACCAACACCTTTGGAAGCTTTATGTGTACGCTTATTTAGTCATTTTAATTATTTTTTTTTTGAAATTTGAAGTCGTAATTTTTTTCAAAAATTCAAGTTTTTATCTGCTTTTTAGGTGTGTGTTTTTCCGGCTTCCGTCTGGATGTCTCCAAAGCCATGTGCATTGGTAAAACATTGACAGAAACATTGAAAAAAATGCATAGACTGCATATATTTTACAGTACAAAAAAAATCTTGTTTTTTATCATGTTACAATGTATTAGATATTAATGAATGCATTGAAGACCCTGGCGTTTGTGGAGTGGGTCAATGTGTTAATGACGATGGTGGATTTCATTGTCTTTGTCCTGAAGGATTTCAAGCTTTGCCCAATCAAAGTGAGAAAAGAGATTAGTAAATATCGGTACTTTCTTTATAAATTTGGGTTTGCACTTAAAATTCGTTTGGAAATCATTTCTTTAATCTATTTTCCAGAGGAATGTGTGGATATGAGAAAGGAAATTTGTTATTTGGAATTTAACACAACAACCTTAACGTGCGGTCATGCAATGCATCAGCCACAAACACGAATGGTGTGTTGCTGTTCCATGGGTGCCGGTTGGGGCGACAGCTTGTCTACCTTGCCCCAAACAATTTTCCCGTAATGAAAATAAAATGGAGAAATATGTGATTTAATTTTTTAGCTACTAAATTTCTGCTCAAAATTACAAATTTTTATAAATGTTTTCAGCCGAATACATAGCTTTGTGCGGAGCAACACCAGGTTCCGTAATAAATCCCATGACAGGACAACCTGAAGAAATTGATGAGTGTAGTATGATGCCTGGAATGTGTAGGAATGGAGCTTGTGTGGACACAAAGACTGGCTTTAGATGTGATTGCTATAGAGGATTCATTTATGATGATGCCTCACATTCTTGTGTTGGTATGCCTGTTATTATTTTTGTATTAAAACAGGGAATTACGTGGGTTGATAAATCGTAGGTGGAGAAATGTAGGTATTAAAAGTCCTTGATGCTAAAAAAAATTCTAATTTTAACCACACAGACGACAATGAGTGTGGCCGCAGTCCAAGCCCATGCAATGGGAATGCTCAGTGTCTCAATATTCCTGGAAGTTTTGAGTGTAAGCTTGAAAACAAATCCCCTTGTAAATTGCCACTCTCTTTTATTTTCCTTTCATTCTGCTTCCAACAATATCTTTTCTACTTTAGGTCGCTGTCCAGAGGGATACAGATTAGATCATAGTCAACGCGGCTGTCTCGGTAAAAACAACATTGTGCTATTTTTGCAACATTATTATTACGTTGAACTCTATTACCATCAGCACAAATAATACAAAGTAATACAATTCAATTGAAGGATTATTATATGTAATGAAGTATATCATGTTATGTAAACATAAATGTCATTATTATGTCTGAGTGGGTTTGCTGGCTTTCCAAAGGAATATTATAAGCTATTATATATATAAAGTTGCTTGCCAGTCAAATTTGACAAAGAATCAAATCAAGCACTATCCTCATTTCGTTTCATTATTATTCCTAGAATCTTATTTTTGGTTTTGACTTTCTCTTGACAATTTTATTTAGATATTAACGAGTGTGTGGAAAGGCAGGGTATTTGCAGCTAACGGTGAGTGTAACAATTTTCAAGGGAGCTTCCAATGCGTTTGCCGAGCTGGGTTCGCTCTTACTCCTTCCCGTGACTCCTGTATTGATGTGGACGAGTGTCAGCGTAATCCAACCATTTGTAATAACGGCACCTGCATTAATACCTTGGGTAGCTACAAGTGTCACTGTTTTGGAGGCTTTAAGCTGAGCACCAACAATGATTGTGAGGACATGGATGAATGCCAAATGATGCTTGGGGCATGTCGAAACGGTCGTTGCAGAAATACCGTCGGTTCCTTTACATGTCAAGTAAGTCTTTATATCAGCATCAGATTTTTTTGAGCTTTTATTTGGCCATTTTATTTTAATTTTTAATAACGTTTCCAGTGTGCGGAAGGGTATACGCTCACACCAGATGGACATAACTGTAGGGACGTTAATGAATGTGATGAGGTACCAAATACATGTCCAAAGCCGGGAACATGCCATAATATCATGGGCTCGTACATTTGCTCATGTCCTCCAGGAATTTGAGCTGTCGCCTGACGGAAACTTCTGCAGAGGCTTGTTATTTACCATGCAAAATTTAAAATACTTTCTAAAGCAGAATAATAGAACAAGGCCACCAAAATAGTGAATAACAATGTTTTTTTTCTTTGCACTTTTTATAGATATTAACGAATGTCAGCTCAATGTAAATTTGTGTACGGATGGAGTTTGTATAAATACAGAGGGGGGTTTCATTTGTCAATGTCCAGAAAATTACGTGTTAAGTCCTGATGGGAAAAAATGTGTAGATGTACGACAAGATTTATGTTATGATGGTCTTCTGGGTGGACTGTCCGTGGGGAGACCAGGAGTGTGTACAAAGGCACGGCGAGGTTATGTAACTAGAATGAGTTGTTGCTGTACAGGGGGAAAGGCATGGGGCTCGTCCTGTGAAAGTTGTCCACCAATTGGCTCAAGTATGAAAATTGGATTTTGCTATTAAGGAGATGACTTGTATACTGCTTGCTTTCATATGGATTTTTTTCAATGGAATTTTAGGAGAATTCCAAAAGCTCTGTCCAAAGTGGTTTCGGTCGTGGTGATGAGGGTGAAGATTTAGATGAGTGTGCTATAAGATTGGATGTTTGCGAAGGTGGGGAATGCGTCAACACAGATGGCTCATTCCGGTGTGAGGTAATGAAAAGTGTTTTAACTAAAATGAAAAGGTATCGCCTATCTTGTTTTTATAAAAATCATTGTTATTGGGTAGCATGAAATTTTGTTTAAAATTCAAGATTGCTTTCCAGCAAAATAAATTTCAAACTTTTGACAAAATTTCAAGCTACCCCATAAACGTGACTTCTTTATAACCTACCTAATCAAATTTTTCAGTGTCCATCTGGATATGTGCTTGACTCCTCAGGAAACAAATGCATAGGTAGTTAATCAAAATGTCAATGATGTGCAGCGATTACAAAGTGGAAAGCAGTATTTATTTATTACGCACATTTTTTTGTTTATTTTATTAGATGACAATGAATGTACTTCAGGGAATGCTTGTGGAAACGGCACTTGTTTCAATGTTGAAGGTGGTTTTGAGTGTTTGTGTTTGGAGGGTTTTGCCCCAGGGCCCAATCAAGTTTGTGAGGATGTTGATGAGTGTCGAGAGCGCAGCCATCAATGTGCCTTCCGTTGTCATAATACACTGGGCTCGTACAAATGTGCGTGTCCTTTTGGCTATGTACTCGGTCCAGATGGTCGTCACTGCACAGATCTAGATGAGTGTTCCACTCCAGCAAATAATTGCAAATTTATGTGTAAAAATTTGATTGGTAGCTTCATGTGTAACGGTAAGGTTAAATTTTGATGAGATACTCCAACCGACTTTGTAAAACTTATTCTTAGTATCCTTCTCATTCTTGTTCAGTGTCCAGAAGGATACCAACAGATTGGCAGTGGGGATGATTGCAGGGATATTAATGAATGTAGTGTGGAGGGTGGGCTGTGTCAAAATGGCAGATGTTTGAATACACCGGGTTCTTACAGGTGTGAGTGACTCTGTAAAGTTTATTCTTAGTACCCTTCTCATTCTTGTTCAGTGTCCAGAGGGATACCAACAGATTGGCAGTGGGGATGATTGCAGGGATATTAATGAATGTAGTGTGGAGGGTGGGCTGTGCCAAAACGGCAGATGTTTGAATACACCGGGTTCTTACAGGTGTGAGTGCTTTGATGGATTCGATGCGGCTCCAGACTTTTCAAAGTGCATTGGTAGGTTTGTATTTTTTTCAATAAAGAAAGTAAGGTTTTGCATCTATTTTCTAAATTTTACTGTTTCTGTTTTAAAGATCACAGACAAGGTTTTTGTTTCCGTCAACTTGTTGGTGGTCAATGCATTACGAGGGATAACTCGGCTACCCTCACGCGAACAACCAAAGTTGATTGTTGTTGTACCATGGTAAGGTTAATCATCATAATTAATTATCAACACACAGGATCGTAATAAGGCTTTTTGAATTTTAGGGGGCAGCATGGGGACCTCGGTGTGAAAGATGTCCACAACCAGGAACTCCAGCACACAAAGAATTGTGTCTGGAGGCTGGATATTCGATAGATGGAACAGGTAAATGAATGAGTGGGGGCACTGAAATTTTCTAATTAAAAAAAGTTGCTCTAATTCGGCTTAAAATTACATATCTGCAATATTGACCATTTTTTCAGTCGATTTAAAGCAACTTAATTTTTCACGTTCTGTTCCCTTACTGTAAAAATGAAACAGTCTCATGTTGCCCACATTAGCAAAACTACTCCATGTGTAATCTAACTTTTTTTTAGATATTGATGAGTGTTCAATTCTCTCTGATCTCTGCAAACATGGCACCTGCATCAACACTTTGGGCTCATACAGATGTATATGCAGTAAGGGCTTTAAAGTGGATGCGTCAGGCACTCATTGTCTTGGTATGTTGACAAGAACGAATTTGCTCAATTTCTGCTGATATTATGTATCTTTTACAATAAATCAAATTTGAAACAGATGTGAACGAGTGCGACTTGACACCAAAAGTATGTCAACACACTTGTGAGAATACAGTTGGAAGCTTTGTATGCACGTACGTCAACTTATAATCTGGAGTCAAATTGAGTAACACTCTATAATACATAGCGAAAAATGCTATTATTTATTTATTCTCAACTAGGTGTCCAAATGGCTATACTTTGTCCAGTGATGGAATAACTTGCAAAGATATTGATGAGTGTGCATCTGGCCGTCACGGATGTCAACACGAATGTGTCAATACACAAGGCAGCTATGCTTGTCCTTGTGCAAAGGGCTTTAGTCAAGTAGGAGATCAATGCTTGGGTATACAGTAAATAAACGAAAAATAACAAAAAGTATCTCATTCGGATTGTACTTTCATTTTTCACTACTTTTGCTTTTTATGCTGCTAGATATAAACGAGTGCTCTGAGCAAGTTGGGCTTTGTCCTCCACCTGGAACGTGTATTAAAGAAAGATAACAAAAAGTATCTCATTCGGATTGTACTTTCATTTTTCAATACTTTTGCTTTTTATGCTGATAGATATAAACGAGTGCTCTGAGCAAGTTGGGCTTTGTCCTCCCCCTGGAACGTGTATTAACACAATGGGCAGCTACAAATGCATTTGGTATTTATTGTGCTTATTTATTTCTACTTGTGCCCGAACATATTAGCATGTAAAAATCGCTTATAAATGTATTTTATTTGCAAAGTCCGCGAGGATTCCACACGGATCCTACAGGGACAATGTGTTTAGATGCGGATGAATGCACGGACGATTCAAGGTGTCAGCATGGTTGTCAGGTATAATACGTGAATGAATGGGGGAGGAAGTGTAAAAGTTAATGAGAACAATCTTTCTTTCTTAATTTCGTCAATAATCATATCAAAACATAATCCAATGCACTGGTGGTAATTTTTTACTTTAGAATGTAGTGGGTGGCTATCGCTGTGCATGTCCTGATGGTTATACCCAGCATTACTACTACAACCAGTGCGTTGACGAGGATGAGTGCACAAATGGGGCATGTGGGAGTGCGTCGTGTCAGAACACGATAGGTAGCTATAGATGTGCCTGTCCTGATGGATTCCAGTTTGACAGTATTCTTCTCATTTGTGTTCAGGTAGAGTTGCGGAAACTACTCAACTAACTTGATAATTAAATTGACATTTTTGTATTGAAAAGTTTACTTTACTCATCGTAACCTTTTCTTTCCTGTCTTTAGATGAGTAGTAATTGCATAGGTAGCCCTTGTGCTTTTGGATGCATCTCCTATGGACAAGATGGGTTTATTTGTGGTTGTCCAGCTGGATATCACCGTATAGGCCAGGGCCACTGCTTGTCGACCATTACCCCACCTGCTTACGGTGGCTATGATATAGAAGATCCTTCACTGACACTCAGAAGGAACAGACAAGTACATTTCTACAGAGGGCTGCTTCTCATGCAAAGTATAAAAAAATCTGGCATAAAATTTCCACTATTATATTCAGCAAATAAGGCAAACTAATGTTAAATGTATGTGTGTTTGTGTATCATCCAGGTAGGAGCATCCAGCCGACCTGGTCGAGGACGCAGAAGTGTCTCGCATTCACCCCAACAATGGCAACTCTACAATCATAAGCACGAATAGCATTTTAGACACGCATCACAAAGAGCTAGATGATCAGCTAATTTTAATGGTCCCAATGGATCACACAAGACCAAAATTTAGAATACTACGTTTGCAACCATCACTCAAGCATATGGTAAAAAATAAACAATTTGTATTGCATTGGTTGTACTTTTTTGCTTTCTTTCTCTCAATGTGAGTGTTTGTTTTTTTCTCCTTCAATCATTTTAGGTGCGCATGAGATACGTTCTCATCTCTGGTAATGAGGACGGTGTGCTAGAAATAAATCACGATGAGATTCCAGCCTCACTTCATTTCCGGCGAAAAATCCGTCAGCCTCGCACTTACGACCTGGAAATTATTGGCTACAGCACAGATCCACAAATGTATAATTTCAGTAGGAAAGACCCGTTTACACTTCGCGTTCGCTTAATTATCACTAACTAAAAACATTAAAGAATAAAAACAGAAGCTAATGTTATAAATCAGGGAAAATAATAGTAGATTTTAGTATTCTGATACTCACACTCACCCACCTATATCCCCACCATCACCATCCTAAATGTCATTTAATTACTTACTTCCCTCATCCCACTACAAATCATTTCCAATTAACCTTACACAGAGATTAACCTATGCAAAACTCCAGAAAGATGCACAAATTATGAGTGAGAAACGTTTCATCTACATCCGATTTTTCATCTTCCCCAACCACCTTGTTCGGACTTTTGCAGCCTTGTAAGCTGAAAAGCCATGCATAAACAAATACATTAACGTATTATAAAGCAAAAATACATTACTAATTTGTTTTACAAACTGTTTGTTTGTACATATATGTAAGTACGTAGATTTTATTATGATTAACCAAAAATGCCAACAGCTTTATTTTGTGTAGCCCGACACGCGTTTTAACTTCTTATCTTAACGTTTTAATAATCATGGGACCAAATTAGCTTACTGTATAATATAATCCGTGTTTTGATTAAGTAATGGTAGCGTAAAAAAAGAAAACCCCCATTTAATATTCGTACACGGTGCATTGCAATATTATACTTTTTCACACTAGTATAAACAATAACGCATTATTATTGTACTTTTTGTCTACGATTTGACAAGGTAAATTACTAATGTACATGTTATGTGGCTTGTGCTAATTAAGGTAACAATATATTTAGAGTATATCTATAGTACAGCTTCTTGTTTTGTATTACTAATGTTGTCAACAAATAGCTAATACGTAAGATTTAATCCATTGAATCACTGCCATATTCAACTGCCTTAGAAAGTATGAGTAATATATGCGTAGTTATGTATGTTGTAGTGAGTCGCAAGTAGTTTTAAAGTGTATTTGTGCTCGTTTCTAAAGTGTATTTTATCATCATAATTATTATCATTTGACCATGTTGTTATCATTATTATTATTTTTAGAATTCTTGTAAAAATTCGTTCAAGGTCATATCACGACAATACATATTAATATACCTCTAATAAAATGATGATGCATAAAAAAATTAATAAAAAATGTTCATGTTCAAGAGAATGTGAGAAGGCTATTATTGGAACAAAGTGGTAATGCAACAAGTTTTTCCAATAATGGCTTTTTCCAAAAACTTTCATTTATTTTTTGTGCATGACAAATGGATACTATTACTTGTGTGACATGACAAAGGAAACGACTTTCATTGAACAAGACGGGAAGTTCATTTACGCCTAAGTGTATTTCCGGTAATATTGGTGGTGATGTGCACATATTTAATGTCACCTTCTCTTGTTGCTGCTGCTGCCGTGACTTTTGTTGTCACCCAAACATTGACGTGATGGTCACCTTAAAATTAAGTTTAATCAAACTCCTATTTTTGCTTCTTACTTTGTTCGTCAAGCCAGAATGAATCAAGGACAAGAATATAAATAGTTTCAAAGAATTTGGATGAAACGAAAGATGGGTAGTGATTAGTTATAATTATTATTAGAGCGTGTTTAACGTTCCTGTTCCCAGCCTGACAATTATATGAGGGAAATAACTAATTGGGGTGACGTGAGGCATTATCATTATTGCATTTACTCCAACTCACTCATTCGTAATGCAAGGAAATACACCTGCTTTAATATCCTCATATACACGTTGATGGATGCCACCAGCGTAAAGTAGATTCTGGTGGTATGTTCTTCTTCTAGTCTTGCCCACAGGGTAAATACTGAGCATTTTCTGCTGAAGAAGATTGTGTTCAAAGGTAAGATATAAAGAAAGCTTTGGGAAATGGGAAATGTACCCAATGAACTCGAAAAAAGGTGGGGGAAATTGATTGAAAAATTCCACCTTGGTAAACGAAACAAACCATCAAAATGAGCAGTAAGCATACACGCTGACATTTTACCTTTATAAAGTTACATGAAGCTTGCTATTTGTAATCGATTAGAAAATATTTGCTGTTGGTAAGTGGTAAATAATGTTAGGTAAGCGCCATTCCTAATACGTTCATAACATTAATTACGACACTACAAGCTGAAGCTTATAATATATCTAGGCCTGTTAAGATGGTCTCCAACAAAAATCATGCAACTACTTTAACTTAATGAAGCTTAACTTTAGACTTTATAACAAATTTCAAGTTGCAGCCAAGTTTACTTACAAACGCTTTTTACAGTAATTAAACTATTTTACGCATTTTGAAAACAACGTTTATTTTATGTGAGTTATTAACTTGTAACATTTGAATGTCTGGTATTTGCCACTTACATCATTTCCCAGAGTCTTGGACTTTTGTTTACGACAAATTACATTCATACAGAACTCCAAGAATTAAGCTACTTTTTTAGAGAAAATGATAGATTTTTTTCATAACGAGAACTGATCATAATATACTTTAACTTAATGAAGCTTTACTTACAAATGCTTTTTACAATAACTAAACTATTTTACGCATTTTGAAAACAACGTTTATTTTATATGAGTTATTAACTTGTAACATTTGAATGTATATCAATATATGTACTAGTATTTGCACTTGCATCATTTCCCAGAGTCTTGGACTTTTGTTTACGACAAATTACATTCATACAGAACTCCAAGAATGTCATTAAGCTACTTTTTTCCAGAAAACGATAGATTTTTTTCATAACGAGAACTGATCTGATGTAGGTTTTATAATATACATATAAAAACAAATGTTCTGAGGAGTTGTTTTATTTTTTGTATTTATAACGTCGCAGTAATAACTTCCACTTGCTATACATCTTAGATATAACCTTTCTAATGATTAATTATCTTTGTTGAAACAAAAAATTGTTGATGAACAAAGTTTACAAAAATGAATACTCACATATGCTTCACAGAACTGCTCGTATGACAAACCTTTGGTCCACAAAGATTAAAGTTATCACTTTGTGTACAAAGCCCAAAATTAGCTATACTGACTACTGACGTACACTTACATATATGTATTTATTTACATAGTCATTTGGTCCTATGTAGATGGTGAAACCGATGAAACCTCTGGGTTTTAAATAAATTTGCCAATGTGAAATAATGTAGTCTTCAGCTTCAGAACTATATTTTTGGATAAAATTATACATACATTTCTAACAAAAAAAACAATTTTCGTTATTGCGTCTTTATGATTTGCGTAAACAGTCCTTATCAATACAATAATTATTTGGAAACCTGAATTCTAAAAAAAACTCCATTTAATATTTTTATTTCAATTGTCTTTTGTTCTGCTGATCATCCCTTCGTATAATCATACACAAGCT
>JAANSP010000985.1:0-17363 GCA_036850745.1 Homidia socia
ATAGATTTTGATTGCAGGCACGTGCATTGCTCTCAAGAAGTTGGTAGGTAGTCCTTCAAACGTCACAATTAATACAGTTAACATCCTCACCAGAGCATCCAACCAATTTGCACGGTTACTTCTTTCTTGTGTTCTTCTGTTCCTTATGTACATTTCATGTCTCTTTCCATTTCCTACTTGTGCATTATCTGATGGAAAACTGGCCACCTGCATTCCTACATCTACCAACGTAGGCATTCCATTTGCAGATGAGGAAAGTTTTGCAAGTGCAGATACTAGCGCAGAAATAATCATGGGGAGTTTAAAAAACAAGGACTTGCATGTAAATACTTATATAGCAATGATGCTCATTCAAAGTCAGACTGGAAATTTTTTTCCCTGGTTGCACCGTCCCAAAAGAATCTCCGCCAATTTTCCATTCACCGGAATTTTGCTTGACAGCTTGCATTTCATCTGCCACCAAAACAAAAAAATAGAGAGATAGAGACAAGGACATGTCGTATATAAATAAGTACCTAGGAACTACCATGTTTATTATTATTGCCCAGTTCCATATACTGTTTTCGCTTGTTCCATCGGTTCAGCGGTTCAACAACTAAATATACTAGACTAGACACAGTCTATCTTATCAACTTTACTTGATCAACACCGGTGATAACAGTAAGCATGCGATAGAATGAATGGCAGGAAAACAGTAAAGGATACTCCAAAATGTGCGTTTGAGGTTACTGTTCTTCCCTTATGATGCGACTATTTTTTATAGAAAAGCCGAATTTCGAAGGCTTCCCAGTAAATGGTTAAGTGAAAAGCCAAATAAATTGTATCTACTGATTAAAGGAAATAGTAAGGAGGAAAGGAAAAGTATAGGTTTCTCTTGACTGGCTGACTCCACTTTAGACACCATCTTTACCAAATGCTCATATAAGCAGCAATAGCAGCAGATTCTTTTTTCTTTTATCCTTTCCCTGTGCACGGAAATAGAATCACTAAGCACATTATTGTGCACCCAGTCTCCTCCTCCTTTAAATGACGACTACGTAGGTACATTGCTGTACCAAAACATCAAAAGTCCCAAAAAACCATACCTAAAATCAGACTTCCTGTATGTGACTATCATCAGTGTAGAGGGTGCAGCGTTAGAGGCAGCGGTGAATAAGAATGCTGGATGAACTTCCTGTGTAGTGGAAACCCATGGTCGTATAATCATTAAAAGCATTATTATTAGGGTAACAACGGGCATCTCTCTATCAGTTGGTTGGTCGTCGGCACTCTCTTTTCCCTCACTCACTCACTCACTTCTTTTTTCCACTCTACTCCATACAACCAACAACGTTTCACAAAATGATGCTTCACATGTCTGTCCGATGATAACAACAATAATAATGATGATGGTAGTGTTGGTTTTTTGATGGTGTGTGATGGTAGTACAAGTGCACTACTACTCCATACAACCAACAACGTTTCACAAAATGATGCTTCACATGTCTGTCCGATGATAACAACAATAATAATGATGATGGTAGTGTTGGTTTTTTGACGGTGTGTGATGGTAGTACAAGTGCACTCGCCGCCGTTCACAGAGAAAAGGAGAGGAGACACACATACACACACGCCTATACATACATGCCTTCTATTTATTTTTTTCTCTGTCTATCTCTATATAAATATCTATCTATTTTGATCCTTTTAGTTCCCATACAGTATACTATCTTTCGATAAAAAGCATAACTTGTTCGCACAAAATTGGTATACTTAAGTTGATACATACATTATTATGAAAAGGATAAAAATAAGTGTACAATTGGAAAGGACGACGACGGGAAAATGGTGAAAGCGTGAGAGAAGTTTTCGTCCACAAAGACAACATTGAAATCAAAATTGTAGGAAAAAGAGAAGAGGACAGTGAGTAGCAGTAGGAGCAGCATATATTTAAGTAGTCCAGCAGCAAATGGTAAAGGTACATAAATAAATAGCACAGCAGAAATAGCAGCTTCCCTCCTCCATTCAATTTATACTCTTTCTTTTTCACGACCACCACGACGATTGCATTTAGTAGCGAATCGGAGTTGCAGCGCTAGCACCATGAAAAGCGTATTCATACAATCTGTATTTGTGTGAAATGTCTAACTTGTGAAAACTATTATCATTCTCTCTTCCTCATTCACTCAACCTACACTCACACGATTCAAACTTCACAGAGATAAATTTTGTGGCTTATATCAAGCGTTCACACAAGCTCCTTTCATTTTATAAAAGCACAAGAAGTAGTAGCAGCAGCACAATATCATGTGTTTGTCTGCTTGGGTATCATGTATCCAACATAATTTAGCAGTGGGAGAAATATATACAAACGACTAGGTATATCACATGGTAACTTTGCTCCTTTCTACGGAACGAACAAAATGCATGTGCAGAATGTATATCACGCTTTCTCTCTTTGTGATGGACCAATTTTCCTTTGAAAATAGCTGCATTCGTTCCCCTTCAATGGCATTACAAGCTCCTTTCATTTTATAAAAGCACAAGAAGTAGTAGCAGCAGCACAATATCATGTGTTTGTCTGCTTGGGTATCATGTATCCAACATAATTTAGCAGTGGGAGAAATATATACAAATGACTAGGTATAACACATGGTAACTTTGCTCCTTTTGCAACGCTATACTGCCAGTACAACGGAACGAACAAAATGCATGTGCAGAATGTATATCACGCTTTCTCTCTTTGTGATGGACCAATTTTCCTTTGAAAATAGCTGCATTCGTTCCCCTTCAATGGTATTCATTACACTGCCACTACCAAGTTTTTTTTCTCTCTCCCTTCTCTCTAATGCAATGTGTGATGCTTGGCTTTGGTATTTAATGATGATGATGGTGGTAGTGGTAGGGTGATACCTTCTACTTTATTGTCAGTCGACTCAGAAAGCACTCTGTATAAATACTTATTACTTTGTATATTTCCTACGATGATGATGATGGTGATGCCGATCAGCTCAGTGTGCTTTTATAGCAGGTGGATGGATATATACGTACGTATCAAAAAAAATAATATGTGCAACCATACATCTATTTGTGTATACCAGAATATTAAGTGTTTCAAGTTGTTTTCGGTCGTTGAGTAAGAGTAAGACCATTTTGGGTAATCATTACCAGTCAGTCAAAATAAACTTGAGAATGGAAATGGACGACAGAGTGGGACAAAAAACCTTGCATATTAAAATATGTATCTAGATGGAGAAAATACTTTGAATCCTATACGGCTTCTTGTTCGTCATCATCTCCTCCGCCTTTCCCTCCTTTTTTCTTTCTTGCTTTCTTTCTCTCTCCCTTTCTCTGTCTTTCCCACTCTCTCTTCACTGTCCTCATTTCATCCATTTTCATTTCTTGATTACTTACACTAATGCAACTACATATTTCGTTTCTTCATAGTTTAGCAGTTGTAGCAATAGTAGCAGCAACTAACAACAAAACAACAACAATGGATTTGCCAAACTTCTTTCTTTCCGAGTTTATACAATAAACATTTAGTTTAACAACTCAAACACGCTGAAAACTCGTACACAACAACAATGCTACCAGTGCATTGCATAGGCACATCATCATCGGCAACATCAACTTTTCTATATATTCTTTCCTCATCGTTCCAATTCTATTTTTCTCCGTTGAACGTAAATACCTACAACCAAAGTAGCAACACCGCCACACAAATGGCAGCACAATACACAATAAAATAATATTTTTTTGTCGGTGAACGCATTGCTTTCTCTATGAAACACACAAGATATAACATATACAACAACTTGTATTACTTGATTTGAAAACCCTGCTGCTGCCTTGTCCATAAACTGCTTTATATGTACAAAAAATTGCACGAAAAAAACAAGAGGAAAATCGTGAGTGGCATGCACGTCACTTTTATTATTGTAAAGTTTGCTCCATTTTTTTCTTCTTTTCCATCGTCTTCTTGGGTCCTGAGCAGAAAGACAGAGAAAGTAAATAAAAATAATAAGTAATATCCTGTCCAGGAAATACAACACGATACAAATGTTTGTGTGAACAGACTACTCTACTACTTCTACACCCTCAAAAAGAAACAAGAAGAAAGTATCTTCTTTGTAGAGTTGTAGTGTTGGTAGGTGTTTCTTTACAAAAAAAATTATCCTACTTTATTATCATTATTATCGAATACTCTTTTGTAAAAACTGGAAGCAAATACACAAGTAGCGGTGCCTGTTGTTGTACTACTTATGTCAGTAATAATAGAGAAAAAACGTATTGTAAGAGTATCGTATTATTTTTTGCAAGGTTATTTGCTTCAACTCCCAAGGACGTTTTCTAATACAGAGACAATTTTATTTTCTATCACCAAATTTTTTTTGATGATGTCAGTAATAATAGAGAAAAAACGTATTGTAAGAGTATCATATTATTTTTTGCAAGGTTATTTGCTTCAACTCCCAAGGACGTTTTCTAATACAGAGACAATTTTATTTTCTATCACCAAATTTTTTTTGATGATGACAGCAGAAAATTACAAAGCTGAATGTGTCGTTGTTCCATTAATATCAAATATTTGCAGCTTAGCTACCTACCATCCATTTAATTCTACTCAGCCACCCAATAGTGAAAGAAGCCCGAAAGTTGAAGTTTGGAAAATGAAATCAGAGAGGAAGTAAAAAAAGAAGAGAGAAAAGGGGAGTAAGTGAGTGACTAGATGAATGAATACCTTTTGTCAAAAGCAATGACTTGAAGTAGAAAAAAAGTAACAACGACGACTTTCTACATTTTTTGAGAGCCATTTGAAACTTTAATATATTATGAATGGCATGCAGTTTAAAAACTCGTTTGTAGAAAATGAGATTCCTCCTCCTGCTGCTTTTACTGATGACTTGTGAATTTGTGATGATGATGATAATGATGACGGTGCTGGGGCAAATCCCTTTTTTCTCGTGCTTTTTTAACTTTCTTTCACTGTTGTTTTTTCTTGTGTCATTCTCTTTCTTTCTTTTTGGGCCCTGTGTTTTCTTCAAGATAGAGAGGAGATAATTTTATCTTCATCTGGTTGAATGAATGAGTGAGTGAATTATTAGGTAGATGCTTTTATTTTACTCAATTCAATTTTCTTTCTCGGGTGGAACGCAATTGTCTTATACATTATGATAAGATTGCATTCATGAAATGTGCTCATTTAGGCATACTTTTTTTGCTAATGATAATAATAACCATATAATATTGAAACATTTCGTGGAAATGCTTATTCATTTTGGTGCGTGGTGATTGCTTGGCATTTGGGATGTGTTAACCAAACAGGTACTCGAATCCCCTCGGCAACGATAACAGAAATATTAAGAGATAGAAGTAAAAACAACGGGGAAACTTTAACCTGGATCTTCAGAAAGCACGTTTAAATGGCACCTTGTCGTACAGTCAACATTTTTGCAGTTTAGTAGGGTCAGCAGCTTACACAGCTACATAATAACAATAACAGAACAATGTTACTGATTTTTTTAAATAGTAACAGCAACAACAAAAAATGTGTGTAACAAGTTGCTTGTCTGTCCGTCCGTGCTTTCTTTTTGCTTCAACTGACGTATTTGTAGACTTGAATCAACTGTTAATTTTGCGGTGATTCTGGCTGGATATTTTTTTAAACCGAATAAATTACACAAAGTGAGGATCGATTAAAAACATCATCTATAAAATAATTCATCTCATCATTGGTTTTAGCAAAATATTCAACCTGATATTGCTGCTATGACGATGGTCTGCAAATGAAACGAAAATTTTACTGCTTCTATAGAACCATAACATAATAATGCCTAAACGTCATGATGTGCATGTCACTTGGATGGGTGTCACCTTTAAGTTTTGCAATCTTCATCATTACAGCTTTATATTTTCTGATAATGCCAGTGTAAAAAACTATTGCCTCGTGTGTGTATGTATGCTGTTGGGATAAACATAAGATTCTACTACCATGTTCATCTCATCACAGCCATCAATATCATCTTCTTTTTCTGAACCTCCTTTTGTCGTCATTGCTCTGCTTCTGATGATATCCTATAAATATAAAAGGGCCTTAATGGATATCCCCTTTTCTCCTGCTTTTCTTCTCTCAAATCGTTTTCATTTTTCTACTTACTTGACTAACATGATCATTTCCTGGGATTTTTTTCGGAACTCAAGCTCGGCTATCGTCACTTTTTACAACTAATATTTTCCCTTTTGTTTGACGAGGGCAAATCTAAGTGGATTGTTTCCGGCCTGTACACTGACTGCTATCCTTGCTTATACAACGGAATGTGTATATGATAGTAGGAATAGTACACTGGTAATAACGCTTTTGTGTGTGGGCAACATTGGTTTTCAACTGGAATTATATAAATATATGCATCATGCATAGGCATACTAGCTGGTACATCTGTGATGCGTCCCCAGAAACTTGTATAAATAAACATTATTATTGCTACCCATCATTCCATTTAAGAGGAGAGAAAAAGTTGAAAAAACCAAGCATTTTATTCAGGTATACATATAAATAAGTATATACATTTAGTTACTTTTAAAAAAACTACTCCATTGACAAAAATAATATTACCTTAAACGCTTTTTTGCTCTTTCACTCTCTCTCTCGCTCTCTCCTCTGATTCCACTAGCGTTCTAGGTAGTTGAAGGAAACGGAAATTGCTTGAAATCTTTGTCCTCTTTTGCCGTCCACTCATATTTCCCTTTCAGTTTCATGTGTACCTACATAATAATATGTATATACATGTTATGGTACTGTTGTGACAAATCCATATAGCATGTAATAAAGTAGCCTGTATGAAAAATTTCATAAAAATCCCTCAAAGCTTGTATAAGAGTAATCTTCCGAAAGAGGAGAGACGGAGAGACAGACAAAATGAAATTATTTAAAAAACTAAGCAGTTTCCGTTATTCTCAGAAATAAGTAAACCAAGAGGAAAGTCAACACTTCTTAAAGTTCTCCAAGTCCTTTTGATGTTGATTATGATTATGTTCATCATCACTGTCATTATCATAGCTATTACTATTACTCCCCACCACCATTGCTCCGTCCCATTTGAGTTAACTACCTATAGCTGTTTTTTTTTCCTCTGAAGGCATATAATAGAACATTTGATACGCGTATATAGCCCAGCCTCTCTTGTTGAAATTAACAAGTCGCAACATACATATAAATGGAAAGGATATTTTTAGGATGCTTTCTTCCATTATCCCATGATATGGATTATAGAACTGGGAAGCTGCAATTAAGAGAGAAGAAAAACATTTCATTAAAATAAATGTACAGAATGCGAACATTGACAAAAGAACAAGCAGCAGCAAGGCAGCAGGAGAAATAGGACCATGGACTTAGTGCCATGAACTCTCTAAAAGAAAAAGTAAAGCCAGGCAACGGTATGGTGCTTAATGCTTACATGTGGAATTTTGCCCTTTTGGGCTCTCTTAAAATCACCAGAGTATTATCATATCATCATCCTTAATCCTTGCGCTCATCTACCTTAACGCACGTGTACTGGTTCTTGGTAGCTTCGTGACTATAAGTGATGATGATGGTGGTGATGGTACTGGGTTGATACTGGTCGCCAGAGAGGCTTGTCATGGTAATCGAAAAAGTTTCTTTTCCGTGTATGTATAATATGCAAGTAAACGGTTCAACAACTTTCACTCGAGGGATATAAATAGATCACACGGCCAGATTTTTTGCGTCGCTGTTTTTTGAGACGGAAAAAAAACTTTAAGCAACGCAACAGTCAGTCAGAGGAAAACTATGTAAAAAAAATTTGACATGTTCGCTGTGTCAATATGGTTTATTATTTTGGTATTACATGTATACTTTGTTAACTCGAGACTCCATTTAGTTGGGTTTTTATAAAATATAAGTAAGTAGGCATATCAGTGATATGATAACACAGTAAACTTGATGTACAATTGTATATCTATTGCTCTAAATAATTAATATTAAACATTGATAATTTTTTAAATTATTTTTGTTACAGTGATGACAGTGAGTATGGTGCAGGGGTTGATGTGCAATCAGTGCGGAACGTACATTCCGACATCTGTAACGCCCTGTCTTAATCTGACAAAGAGTAGTCTCTCTGAATGTCCTGCCGAGAGTACTCATTGCGCAAAGTATGTCTCTCCAGCGATGGTCGTTTACGATTGTGCCAAAGATTGCGAAGAACGAGGTAAGTCGAATAAATGGATAAAAATTGGTTAAAATAAACTAAATTAGAGTGAAATCCGTTGTATTGCTGTTTGCTTTGAGTTTCTTTTTGTCACTGTCTCATTAAAAACTCTAAATAAACCAAAAAATATTTATTTACTTTCTTTCCATTTCTTTCTCTGAAATTTTTCAGCCCAATGGTCATTTGACATACATTGCTGCAACGTTGACCAATGTAATGGAGCTAGCTCACTGAAAACCAGTTTTGCCACGTTCTTTATTTGGACGTTTTTGAGTGCCGCCATCAGTCTGTCATTTGGAGCATTTCATCATATTCGGAATTTTAACTTTGTTCATAGCAACAGTTTTGCTTAGGTCGTCACCTCACCTTACTCTCATCTAATCAATAGCACCTTAATTCATGATTTTCTCCACAGATAAGGTCGTCACTATTTTCAATCTATTATCATTACCATTAAAATTTTACGAGCATTTTATTATCATTGTAACCATGTAAACTAATTTTAATTCCTAATACACTTTATCATTTCTTTGTTCTTTAAATTTATTTTAACACGGCTTGTTCAAGTGTTCCTAACGACATAAAAAATTAAAGCAAACTATACAAAATCAATTCATACAATCGAACTGATTTTATGAATTTTGAATTAACTAGGTATTCAATAAAATTTATCGTGCTTCCTTTCAATTTACACTTGCAACTTTTCCGAAGAACACACCAAAGTTTGCATCAAAACAAAGGCTTATTTAAGCTAGATGCTTCAGTTTTCTTAATTTTAACCACCCTTAGAACACTTTGAAAGCATTAACATTTTATTAATCTTATCCACTTTTTCGTTCGACATTCTGTGCACTTCGAATAGACATTAAAAACCTTAATCCAATATAAAATGCAAAAAATGATAATTTATGTACATTTTTAAAGAAAAAAAAATCACGTGCAATTTATGCTTCCCTTAAAAATTTATTCTTAAATAAATAATTATAAAATTTCCATGAGCAGAGAAACTTATTATTAAAAATATAGGTTATCACACACACATATATAAATACATATAAATACTTAAATAATTAATTACAACTCTACAACTAACTTTTCAACACTTACCTAATATAAACTTATACTAACATACATATACTACGGTAATAGCGGTAATTTAGATTCTTTTGAAATATCGGTAATTATGTTAATGTATCAAGGCTTTACTACTACACTACACACATATTTACATGAAAAAAATATAAGTACAAGGCGGCGTGCTTCTGACAAGCATCGCTTCAAGTTAACGTCGAGATTCGAGAACTATTATGGTACATTGTGTATATAAAAATATATTGTGTGCGCATGTATCAACATAATAATATGATTACGATTATTACCTACACGTCATAAAAAATGAAGTGGAAGATTATTATTATTAATAATAATAATAATAATCTTGAACATTAAGATGAGAGAGTAAGATTAACTAACTTGTCATAGGACTAT
Source organism: Homidia socia (assembly GCA_036850745.1). Classification (NCBI taxonomy): domain Eukaryota; kingdom Metazoa; phylum Arthropoda; class Collembola; order Entomobryomorpha; family Entomobryidae; genus Homidia; species Homidia socia. The sequence continues at coordinate 9,699 of JAANSP010000985.1, forward strand.
TATAAACGAAAAAAGAATCCGCCTTGTGATTGTAATGCACTTTATAAACACGTAACAGTTTTTTCATCATCCCCGTTCGACTTTCATAGTGTTTACGTTACTTTTGAACAGCACCTCTCTAGATGCTGACATTGCAATCGTACTAGATATCTTATATTTCCTCAAAGAATCTAGTAACATTATTCATTAGCCAAATAAAAGAATTATTGAAATTTAACCGTTTAGCAAATTTATTTTCAGATAAAATCAGCTGATAGTCTTTTGTAGCGTAATTAAATAAAAAATTATGTAGCCTTGCAGACAGAGCACTGAACTAATTACTGGTGCTTATTTCATTCCCAATTTGAAAAAAATGCTGTACATGTCCTCCACACTGAAAAAAAAATATTCTTTAAAACCTTCAAAAAGAATTATTTTAAATTTAAAAAAAACGAATGCTTCGTAAAAAGGAGATTAGCAAAGGCAAGTTACATTTATAGGAATTTTATTCCATTCAGCGGCAGTCAACAGTACATTAAATACTCTTATCGTAAGAATTTTTATTGGCGTTATAATTATTATTCACTACAAGCTACATAGTTTAATTCGACTTGTAATCTATAATCTACCAGGAAACTTGAGGAAACAATCGACTATCATTATATCTAGAAAATCATATAAAACAAAATAATAATAACAAAAATAATATAAATTTAATGCAGGATCACATGCAAACTTGATCATCATTATTGGGAGGAAAAATTAATGTGAATATTATGAAAGGTGAGTTCTACTTTGTTTACAATTACCGCTACTTACACAAAAAATTGAAAATTGGTACATTCTACTTTCATAATCTATATTATACTCTTAATTACTAAAAATATATTTATGCTATATATTGTCAACAATGTCATATTTGAAAATATTTTAACAACTCCGCTGAAGAAAACGAATGTGTGCAAATGCAAAGTGAACACTGTAGCTTTAAAAAAGATTAACTGAATACTTTATGATTATAATGTGTACATATTTAAGAAGAAAACAAAAAATAAAACAATAAAAAACTATTTTGATGATGACAGACAACAAAACGTCATTAGTTGTTGTCCAGAGAAGAGCGAAGAAGAAAAAAATCTATAAAAAAGTACACATTTTCCGAAAACAAAATTGTGCTTCCCGTATTGTTCTGTTAGTCTACTACTACTACTATATTACACTATACACTATACATACGTCGATGTATTTCACTTACATACCAATACCACCTACATGAATATTATTAAAACTCTATATAAAAAAGAGGGGAAAATGAAGAGGAAAAAACGAAATCCAAAATTCCAACGGCGATATTATTATTTATTTGAAAGGGAAAAAGAAAACCGAGACATAATCATTTTAGTGAACCAAACAAGAAAACCTAAGCTACTATTTAAACTCTATAAATACCTTTATTATAGTACTGCCTAAAAATAAAAATAAAATTTAATGCATTAAATGCACTTGAAACTTGATTTACTATTGATTAATTGGATTTTTAAATGAAGTTGTATGAAGATGGCAAGTACGCTAGTGAGTAATTTGCGATACATACTTATTATAAAAAAGAATATATTATTAAAGTTATTAGTGTAATTAAAATCTTGTCTTTTGAGGATGCGAATGAGTAGTAGTAACCTAGATATTTTACCTAAAAAGCAGTATAAGCTTTTATTCTGTCTACCTACCATATTATAAAACATGGTACTGCTTCTATCTGTTTTTTTAAAAAATTTATCATTATGAATGACTAAATTTATAATTACAATTTCAAAAGGTCAATCAATTTTGTGTTTTAGTATGAGGACAAATGTTTGTAGTGCGTTTGTTGAGAGGATAGTTTACAAAAATTTTGTTTTTTCTATTCGACATACTATATAAATTGAACTAGTTGTTGTAGTGGCAAGACATAATACATAGTACAATGACAAGTAGTTTTTTTAGGGTTTGGTAAAAACCTTCAATTGGTAGGTAGGGTATGCACACACCTTTGACTTGACTTGACATCCATGAACCTTCCTACTCCATCACTGTTCATCATCATTTTCACCTTTACCAATTATTTTGCCAGGTTGAAGTTGTAAATATATCAAGCACTTGTTCACACCACTGCTGCGCACCAAACAACCTCTCGTTTTTTTCTCTTGTGATTAACAAGATGCGATGACATGTTTGATAATGTTAAAGTCTTTTTTCTTGGCTTCATTAGATAGCTTGTTTGTTAAAAACATTTTTTTCAGACAGGAACGTACGCAAAAACTACACTATGATATGCCGACATTTTGCTTTATTATATCTATTTTATTTTATAATTAATGCGCAGCAATTAATTTATTTAGCAATGATATTGTTGCATTTTGCCTGCCAAAAATATCAGGTTTGGTTGACGTTGCTAAGTTTTTACGTCGATCATGTATTTAAAATAGTAGGAATTGCTACTTGGAATAATTTAATAAACTGAGCAAAGATTTGTTTCAGAATTATTTATTTGTAGATTGTATCTTATTTCCAAATCTCTTATCGAGGCTTCTAAATACATCAAATTATTTTTTAAATGAATTATTACTTTGTTCGGCAAGCAGTACTAAAATATAAATACTATAATCATATTTGTCTTGGAAAAAGGTTGCACACTTCATTCAAGGATTTATACAGGTATGTAATTATTAGTGGTAGTGATTATTATTACTCAATATTTCATCATAAACATATATTATTGCATTGTAAATTAATTACATTTAAAAAACTGCAACCTCTTTTCTACAACTCACACATTTACAGACTTGTACGTTGTAATTAATGTAGCGTTAATTTAACTTACAGACTTGTCATGCAGTAGGAGTGGAAAAAGTTATAAAAGGGGATAAAGGTTTGAATCTTTCAATCAAGCCTTAATCGTTAATTTTTTATACACATCTTATTTACTTATCATTAAGTATAAGTACACCAACTCAACTCTTTTTATGCTTTTTTCAATAATATTTTTACACGCAAGAGTAAACAGTGAGCAAAACATTGCTTTTGAGTTATTGCATCCAAGGCGGAAGAAATTCAAGAAAGGAAAAACAACTTGTAAAGCAGCCCCGACCTTTTTTTAGATGCGTGTTTTGTTCAGCTTTGTAAACATCATGACACTTATTTTGTTTAATGCTTTAGGTATATGATTGACGTTATCTACTTCATTTATGCTGAGGAGCGAATTTTTGGTTAAAAAATGTAATCCGATTCTTATGCGAAATTTATGTCATTTTTAATATTGCACAATAATTAGGAAATATCCATCAAAAAGATTTTTTTCGACAATTACACTGACTCATTAGCCAATTTATTAGATTTGCACAATCTCTTATTTTTGTAGGCAGCCTGGCTAAATAGGCTCTAACCTCACCATTCTTTTTTTCACCTTCCACCATCATAATTTAATTTTTGCTAGAATTCAGTAGAATGACGTTATAAAAACACAGAGAGAAACGTATTTAATTTTTTAAGCCATTCGCATCTAACATTACATCAGCTAAATACTGTTACAATCACTACAACATCATCAAAAAAGGAACAAAGCTTTTAATTGCTGACATCTAATACTACATACATGAAAAATGGAGAAAACTGTTTAAAAACATTGTAATATGTACTATACTTAAATACTATTAAAACTAATTACATATATTCCTTCGTAATACACACTATTGAAAAATTAGTTTACAACTTGAGGATCATGAAACAGTGTGTGGGGAGTGGTGTGATGTATGAATGTTGAAAATTTCTACAGAATACTACACGGCATCTACAACAGCTACTACTTCTACTACTACTACTTCTATAATGATAAATATCACTATTCTGTATCTATTTTATCACTAGATTACATGTATGTGTAATTGAGCATAGTATTATTATTAAAATGAAAATTCTTGTTTTACAATCATTTTGATCATTGTTAGTGTTTAATTTTGTCTTTAGTTGAGTATTTCACGCGCTATACAAAAAGATATTATTTAACACTGCTGGTCTCTCTCTCTGCTTCTGCCACAACGGAATCTATTTCAAAAATATTATTATTTATACATATCCTCTTAATTTCTTATTAGTACAACTGATTAGCATTGTGTTTTTACTATTACCATCATTTTATTATTACATGTGTGTGCGTGTATCCATATGATTATAATGATGACGATGAATGTTAGAACATTGTGTGCATATGTGTGCGTACTATTATCTAAATTTACAATATTGTATATTGATTGCATTACAAACAAGAATACATGCGAAAATTCATAAATTTATGTATAAAATATGTATATAATGATATCAAATGTATACATACATAAATAAATATATTGATTATTATTGTATTGTTATTATCAAATATTATAATGGTGCATTGATTTAATTTGTAAAGATTAAACCGATTATTATTACATTATTAATATAACATCTTCAAAATGTTTTTTTCCTGTTCTGTTTTTCCAATTTTTATTTCATTAGCATAGCATATTATAGAAACAAGGCCTGCGGCATTTTTACAATCGCATATCCAATTACAAGCTCATTAAAGAGTTCATTCATCCATTTTTTTCCAGGGCGATTTTTTAAATATTCTCTCATTTTTTGTCGTCCCAATCAGGTGTAATTTCATGGAAAAAGATGTCATTGTTATTTACTTGTAATTTGTAGAGATAAAATAAAAAACAAAACATACATGTTTCAAGTAATTTGCTTTTTGCTGATAAAAGAATTCATTCACAAATTGTTCTCTTGTGATTGGCATCCAATTTATTATTAATGAATCCTTTTACGACATGCGGCATAACCTAACATACCCTAAAAGAAAGAAAAAGCATACCCATTATCAATTTCTTGCTGATGATGAGGACGATAATAAAACTATTTAAGAGAAATAAATCTCCTGCTGACCTTAAAAAACTTCTATAATGTAGACGCAGTACCACAATCCTCTACTTTACAAATCAACATCATATAGCAATGCAATGCAATGACAAACGGATCAACAGCAGTTTTGATAGTGATGGACGCTGTTGGATCGATTGAAAGGAAACTAGCACGCAGAATAATTATTACGCATTTAAAAAACAAAAGGAAAAGCAGATGAATGAATGGAGCGTTATTGTTGTGCAGCTGCATAAAAAATCTTACATTCGATGCAATAAAATAAATTATTTGCTTTTATTTTGCATTTCCCCTTCAAACGACCCCGTGCAGTAAGTAGGCATTCATGGTCATACTACATCATCTCTGCACGGCACTCGTGCTAATCATACGTGTGCACATGCCACGCAAAAAAAGTGCCAATCGACTGGGATGCACAACTGCACCTGAGCTAATGGAGCAACAACAGCAGCATCATTTCATTCAAAAAAAGACACGATGACTTTAGGATAAACTTTTTTAAAGGGAGAATGGGAATCTCTTGCCCTTCAGCAAAAATAATAATTTTTTTCTTGCATGTTTTGTGCCACTTCACTCAATAAAATACAGTTTAGCTTGGCAACAGCAACAAATAACTTTGTTGTATCGTATTGCACATTGTTGTCGTCGTAAAAAAATATATACTTTACCATGCAGTAAGATCAATATTCACCATCAGCAATTTTGTCGTATATTCATAAAGTGCAGTCTTGTACCAGAGAGACGAGAGAACATACGTATATACTCAGATTCCACTCCATCTGTTACACTGATACTTTCTTCAAAGCCAAACTCCTGTCCCATTAATTATGCAGTTGATACTGTTTCGATCGATCACATTTCCAATTCAAAGTCAAGTTGCCAGAAGAGACATTGTTGTTTGTTGCTGAATGAAGACACTACCTATGATAAATTATCACAACATGCAGCAACAGCACCAGAGTTACAGATAACAAGTGCGTTCGCTCAGTCACATAGGCACTTTTATACATACTTTTGTGCAATATTAGCATAGAAAATGGTCTATAATGTGCGTACCGACAACAAATAAGTGCAATCAATTTTGCCCTTTTACTCTGATAAAAATCCAATTCTTGTGAATGAAATACATATGCTGACGTCCGTTGGCTTTATAATAATGATCTTGCCCTTGCCTTACCCGATCGTCAACCAACAGCAGCAGCAGCATTAACATCATTGACATAATGCGTTTAAGATCAAACGAAAGGGAAAACTAGAAAGTAAAAATTGTTGTGTGAGTACGCGAGCAGTGAGATGAATCTGCAAAAACAACGGCGGCGGCAGCAGCAGCAGCAGCAAGTAAAGCCTGTTTTTTTTCTTCTTTTGCATGCATATAAATAGTTAAATACTTCACTGTTATCACTACAATATACTGAAGCACATAATATTGTTGTGTATTATTATTGCTCATTCATCACCAAAAACCAATGATAAATTTTGAACTGGTTAGGTGCAGCCTGCACCGTGCAGGTGCGTTTTGCTTATCGAAATGCCTAATGCTTTTTTAAGCGAGAAAGATTCAATGTAACGAGGCATATTTATCACTACACCTTTTGGCAGCAACAGCCTAGCCTCAGCGTAAAAGTACAGGTCATTTTCATTTATGTTATATTATGACAGCAATATAACTAATCACAAGATTAATATATTCTCTTTTATTATTATACGTTCTGTAGGTAGGTAGATAGTTATGAAGTGCAGTGCACTATTATTAGTTTCAATAGTTTCGTTTTCGATAAAGATCGTTTTATACTTACATCACGTAGTAAAAAAAATCAAAATATTACCAAGGTGTATTATTATTACATCCTTGTAAAACCAGCAGTTTAATTTTTTTTATTGCAGATGAGATAGCATTTATTTTAGAAAATGATGGATTTGAGATAAAAGATGCAAATTATTGAACTTTTGTGCGTGAGCTGAGAAGGAAACTACATATTTATTACATTAAACAAAAGTAACATTTTCGAAACTGTTGCAGTTCCATTATCAGCTTCAAGATCAAATTGTAAGGTAACATATCATATAACCACCGAGGAAAACAAAGGTGAAAAAAGTAGTGCTAAAGCTCCATTTGAAAGATGAGATTAGTGAGATGATAAATGATAAACTTCTTTTTGTGCGTTGAAGAAACAATGAACAACTCCCTCGCAGTACTTGACTTTACTTGGGCAGTTGGGCAAAACTTTGTTTAATTATAATTTTCACTATATTACCTACATCTCTTCTCCAAATGTTCTTGCAAATTCTTTCTTTTGTGAAACTGCCACCACCACTTTCTGCCTGCTTGTAAAGGTAGTAGTAATAGTAGTAGTAATAGTGCAGTGTATAAGTAGAATCATTATAATAATTTCTCTTATTTCTTATAAGGTAGCCGCTTACAAGTGGTGTTGGGGGTGATGATGATTAACGATTGTATGCATAGTAGTCGATGAAGTTTCTGCGGTCAGCGTTTCCCAGTCTGCTTTTTCTTCTTCTTAATCTTGAGGAAAAGAGCAAAAACCAATATTCACCACCGCGCGCCGCAATCTTGCACTCTCAACTCAACTGTAATTCTGCCGTTGCTGCGCTAACTCAATTATTACGTGTTAGTAGTAAAGCATATTTGAAGCATGTGGAGGAGATGAATAAAAACTTTGAATGAGGACCTTTCATCATCACACAGTAGTGTTTTCTTCCACTGACAAAATTATT
>JAANSP010000986.1:0-17360 GCA_036850745.1 Homidia socia
TTGAATTTTCATGAAAAGTCAGAGCTCTGACTTAGCACGAAAAAATTTGGCCATTTCATGTTAAGTAATTCAGTAGGGATGTTAAGTCCATTTCTGCTCGTGAACACTTAATTCATTGCCTTTTATAAACACACAACAATTATCTTTTAGTTATTATCTTTTAATTATCACAGCAATTTTACTAATAACTAATTTACACATAAATTGCCATAACATAGCAGCCATAACAGTAAACGAGTAGCTACCAAAGGAAAAAGTACATGCTCAAAGAGCATTGCTCATTCTCACGTTGTTCTTCTATAATGTGTTCTGTGCTTGTTTAGCAGACAATATCACATTCTGCTGCTCACCTACTAATTATCTGTTCATTTGCATCATGCTGTATGTAAACAAAAATAACCCTCTTCGTTATTATTTCCGTGCACGTGCTAATTTCATTATTTTCAGATAAATTTAGTTTCCACACCATTTATCAACATGCCCGTGATGCAGACTTGCTCTTTTTGGACAGAAATTAGTAAGACTTTGTACTACTATATGAAGCTAGTGGTATATGAAAGTGATTTTGTCAATGCATCAGTTACCTAAAGCTGTATTGCGTACTGCCGTTTGTGAAATTTTTCTTTTTTTTGTTTTGTCATCCCCTAGATGATTACAAGAGAATCGGTTTGGAAATATTCCAAGAGCTTGGTATAGACAGCATAGAGAAATGTCGAGATTTACAAGGTACAGAGGTCAACAAAGGCAACATTCTTTTCAAGGTGTGCGTATGGGATGAAATATTCACCGGAGTTCAAGTGAAGGGTTTTAACATACATGTAAACGTGGCAAAGTGATGTGTTTTTTTCACTGCTCTTTATTACGTCAAATATAATCATTTACAATGCGTTATTCTTGAAAAAATATACTTTTAAATACAAAAGAAAATACTTAAAATAAAAATAACTTTGGCTAAAAAATCACGTTTTCTCGTTACATTTCCGTAAAAACAAATTCTTGTTCACTTAAAAGTACATATAAAAACTTTACAATTTGCACTACCAATTCAATCATGTTCCTCCATTTACTATCCTCTATCCTATCATATCTCCTCCTGATTCATCTCCATCCCCAATCACCATTTTTAAATCATGTCAACACTCGTGTCCCATTCTTGCCACAAATTCCGCATAATAGTCCCTGTCCTTTTAGCAGTACTTCAAGTTGTGGTGCAGCGCACTTTTCGCACCTAATAATACTAGTTGGATTTACAACTTCAATGTTTCTATCGTACTGCTGGATGCATGCATATATCGCGCTACTTTCTATTGTTTCCTTCGCTCCGAGCTTTGCAAATGGTGATGGATTTGACGGTACTGAATACTCGATTCCACTTGGACCACCGCATGTGACTAAAACTGCAGGTTTCTGCAAGTAAATGGAAACAAAGTTTATTGTAAAATGATTATAGTTTAGCCCTTGCATTTATCCATACAAAAGTGCAATTACAATTGATAATGAGAATAACCCCCTTGATTGCGCGTACATAAATCTCAACTTCATCCTTGCTATGCGCATTCCATACGTTAAGTGTAGACAGGCTAAATAGGGAGTGTTTGCACTTTTTGGCATGATTGCAAACCACCATTACCCTCGGTGTGAGAAAAAGGGACGGCACCATCTTCTTCCGCAGCACAATGTCTGTTGAGGAAAGGAAAATAACTCTCGCATTTCACCTCCACTTTGATTTACGTCAAGGCTCCTGTACCATTCACAAGCATGAATGAGTTGAGGGAATACTTGAATCTTCAAATTCTTCACACCTTCGTCAGCATCGACTTTTGTCATTACTCCGTAACTGACTACACCCTTTTCATCAACTGCGTCAATTTTAACGGTCATCTTTTCATTGGTTTCGTAGTACGACACTGTTGCTACTCCAACGTCCTTACCAATTCTCGTTATTGTGTCTGTAATAACCAACAAATTGTGTGTCAATAGTAATGCAACTAATTCCTAATACTAAGTATATACGGTCAATGTAATTGTTCAGCATGATTATACCAATAACATTCCTCAAATTGTCGTTTGTTACACCTCGCATGTAACAACAAATCACCTCTTTGTCACCACTCCCATCCTCCTCCTCCTCTGGCATCGCAATCACACCTGTACACTGCTGCATCAAGTTTCCTTTCTCTGTCGTGATTTTGATAAACTCGTCACAAGAAACTCTCACCATTCTGCAGGCGGTCAGTTTTTGGCATACATGCTCCTTCATAATTTCAACAGCTTTCTCCCTTGTCAGTTTTGATTGTGTCGCCCGTTTGAACCGCTTTGATCCACTTGGTAGACCTCTTTCCATAGTAGCTGCTCTTTTCCTTGGTAACCTGATTGCATGCTCTTCCATGCATAAAACGCCAGTTTCGCACATTTTCAGAAAAGCCATTTGTGAAACTATATCCACTTTTTCTCCACCATGTACTAATGTACAAATTCTGTTTTCATGTACATCTACTCCTTCCTCGTCACACACAATGTGTGTGAAAATGTTAATTTCCTTATCCACCTTGGCTTCCACATCATCAATGTCCATCCTAAATGTGTGCAGGACAATAAATAATTAAAATACCTTATACCTAAATAAGTTGCCTTTTTTAAATGCTTGGAAGAATTCCTTCAGCTGAAAACTTACAACACTCCATTCCCAGCAACTATGACTTGGCTTATGTACGAGTAAATGCTTTGGTTTTTGATCAGCAACACAAAGCCATTCTCCCTTATCTTACTCAGTGCTTGATAACTTAAAGTTGTCGGTTTATGGTATAATGGACATGAATGTCCAGCTCCATTTCTTTCCATTTCGATCTGCAATTACAAATAGTTACTTGTCACTCAGACAATGCAAGTGATTTCATGAAGAAAAATAAAAAGTCATTCAAATTGCCATTTACTTACCATGCATGACTCTGTTATCCCTTTGCCAGCAACCGTTTCAACATTAAATACTGCGGGTACCTCCGTAAAGTCTACAGGATCTTCTTCACTTGCCACTGTTTCGAATCCCATTCTGGCATTTAATTGTACTAGTCTTTTTTTCACTGCATCCTCGCAATCATTGTGCACCCTTGCTCTGTAAAGTTTCCACAGATCTGGATCCACAGGTGGAAACGGTAGCTTCAGCAGCGGTTGCACACTCGGTAGCTCTACCATGTTTAAATTTTCATACGACTCCTCTACCCACTTCGTGTCGACAACGATGCACTTGTTCCTTCTGCCTTTGATCTTCATTTCTTCACTCATCTCCTCACAATACACAATTATGGATGTTGAGGTTGGCTCGTCAACTAAACGTCCCCCTGCGAATCGAAAAAATGAATATTTATTCTGGTGAACCAGCTCCACCAATGGATTATTCGATACTTGGATAACCCTCTTCCATCAATCGCATCTTCGCTTACCGTCACTTTCAATTGTTTCTGCCAAATGTGGGTTATTGAACACATTAAACGCCAAATTTTTGAAGATCGTATCATCCGGCTCCGGTTTACAAGGAAATTGACCACTTTCTACGTACTTGCTGATTTCGGACACTGGCCATAATATCGCAGCTTTGGTTCGTGCCCTCTCGATTACTTTCTTCATCACCTCCTGACCAGGTGACCCATTGTCACCCATTACAAGTAACTTGGTTTCATCGTCAATCTACTTTTTCTCTACACCATTCCATCTGATGAGTTGCTTTGCATAAATTTCTGCTTCTTTTTTATCACCAATGATCACAAATGGGGCTGAATCCAATACTTCACTGGCAATAAAATGACCGTTCCACAAAATGTCCTTTTTCTTCTTGGTCACAATTGCTTCAATCAAGGGAATGGGAAACTTCCTACCATTCAAAAAAAGCGGAATCATGACACATTTTCGTCTGCATTAAATCCTATTCAATGTTTCTTGTTGAAATGTCAACGTTACCTGCTTGTATTGGTGAACTCGGGGAAATACTCCTCCTCAGTAATGATGTTTTTACCTACATACTCGTCTACATCCACCTTTTCTTCTCCAAGCTCCACCGTTTCCACATCATGTGCAATCTTTTCAATTTCCTACAACACACAACATCCATGACAAAATCCTTAATAAACATTTAAAACGGTAAAACTTTGCAGTCGCTGTTCCAGTTTTGTGTATTAAAATTATCATTTATTTTATTATTATTTTACTGGATTTAATTTTCACTTCTTTGGTTACCTTGGCCAGCCTGATGACCTGTGGACTTTTTTCCTTTACTATTATTCTTACTCCTGATTTGCTCTCATCAACACTCTTTTTAAATCTTGCGTAATTTATCATAATTGCTATTTGCAGTATCCTCTCTGCCTCTCTGTCTTGGAAAGAAACAAAAAAATAAAAAGTGTTCTGTAGAAATTTGCGTACACAACACACTGCTCTTTTATCTTGTTACAATTAAACTAAAACTAACAGAACTACAAATACTTGAAATTAACCTTTTACCAATTAGATTATATAATCGACATTTAGCTTCAAAACTCACCGTTTTTTAAATTAATACTTGTGGAGTTTTAAGCTTTGGTGCTATTACTTTCTTTTCTCATTCACCGCACCATACTCTTTCAGCATTTTCACTTTCCTTTGTCTGTAAAAAATTCATCTCATTATACGCATAGGCCTGCTGAGCATACCGTACTGTAACAAGACTTTGTTTACTATTTATCCTCTTGTGTCCTTTCCTCATTTGTTTGTTTACATTTTTTCTGCCCTTGTAAAAAGCACACGAAATTTTTGCATTTTGAATTTGATGCCATTTTACTTCTATTCAGCAATTAAGACAAATCAATTGTTTCTCAAATCATTCTAGTGTCATTATTATTATTACTCTTTGTGTAACTACCTTCAGCGTTTATAGACCGGGATAAAATTGACCCTTTCACATGTTAATTTATTGGTTTTATACCTGCATTATATATAACTGAACATGCTTACATGAATGTCCATTGCACAGCACATTTCATGCACTAATCAACATTTTAAAATTTATATATTCTTAAAACCCCCCTCAACACTAAAGTCGACTCTGCATGCTGCAATACAATTTGTCTACGTAGCAGGACTTATATGCTGTGTTGTGAAATTAATATATTTTTACGGTCTTGCTCCAAATAAAAAAAATTTCAAACGCATAAAGACATTTTGCTTTTTTCATGCTTTGTCCATGTCAATGCAAGATTTTTTCCAATCCAAGTCTGTCAGCTTTCTTCTTGACTCACCTTGTCAACAAAACTAAAAATGCAAGCATTCAAGATGTAAATGCAAAAATCTACTGCATAGGTACGCAAACATCTAGGTATTTCTATGCTAGCAGCGTAATGATCGTAATGAATTATCATCTTCTACTATTAACTACTTATCTTCTTATAATTACTCCCTTGCCTTGATTAGTATAATAGTTGATGGGTGGAATTATTATTGTGCTAAATCATGTCATGCTTCTCAACATTTTCTACAAGTTTAATTCATTTTTTATTATAGTTACATTTGCAATCCACATTACCCTTACCCTGTACATTGAATCAATCATTTACTTTTACAATTAAAACTTTCACGTACTTATTTACAATCACAAATCAATGCTCCTTTGGATTAAATTTCTGTATTTACAGCTAATTAACGCATAAATAATTACAATGAGATTACATACTTTTTCCTGTTTACCATGAAAATCATATCAATCATAACAGTCACATTAAATTACTGCCAATCCAATCGAAAGTATTTTATTTTGAAATCTTGAATCTGACTTTCCAAGTCTGCACCTTGTAATTCACTTTTGAACGGAATTCCGCTTTGAATAAAATCACAAAATTTGGCCAGATTGGGGTCTTCTTCCAGTCCAGAGCTTTCCGATGGCGTCACCATGTGATTGTCACAGAAAATCCTATCATGTCGGATAACACCATCATCTCTATCCGCGTTTACTTCCAAGAATTTAGCTTGATTTCCACAGTGTGGGAACAAACAATACACGACCTGTAAAACCAGCAACCATTTCCGTTAACGCTTATATTCTCGGCTTTGTCGCCATTTCTTGTGTATACCTCCAGAACGGTCTTTGCTACACTTACCACCATTTTCGTTTTTATTATACGACAATACAATTTGAGGCTATCTGTCATCCCTAATGCTATTTCTTTTCCATTTTCATCAACGTCCAGTCGACTTGGTCGCATTGAATACAAAAATCTGAGAACGTTAAACCATTTCTCTTGGTAAGAGTGCTTGACATCCATTCCTCTGTAAATGGCAGATTCTAATTCAGCCAGTTTTTTACACAATGACGTTCGATGACCTTTTCCAAAACATAATAATGCCACTTTTTAATATATATTTTTCGTTTTGTTTGTTAAATATTATTTGTTACATAATAAATTAACTTGTACACAATAATCATTTATTAACCTTTATAAGTCGAACTGATTTCTTCTCTCTTGTGTTCTGCACAGAAATATGAAACGGATCCTCTAACTGCTCCTCTTGAGTAACACATTTCTTTCCCTATAAGAATAAAACAAGTTTCAAGATTACGCAATCATACCATGAATTGGTCATAAAAAGCAATATTAAAATTAGTCAACTATGTGTACTGTGTACTAGTCAACTTGGCGTTCTCTTACCAGATCCAGCACACAACACGTACTGGGATTCGCCTGTAGTAACTTGCACACTCATTGAACGAATGAATGGGAGCGTTAGAACAGTGCCATCTTTGCACAAAATGTACTGCTTCTTCTCCAAAATGTCCCTGATTCCACTGAAATGTACCCTGTTGTTATCATGTGCGACTTTTGTGAGTAAGTTTTTTATGTACTCTTTCGTAAGTGTTAATCCATTGATAGATCCGCTTCTACTCTCAGCCACAGCATTACAGTTGGCAGTCCCGTTTTTAACCCTCACCATCTCCTCTGACATGCATTCACACCGATGTCCACAACCGCTGTAGCTATCGCATGCTGCAAAGTTAAACACATATAACAGTAGAAACGGTCTAAATGATACATTGATGATCCGTGATAGTACAAAACGTACACATAAAACATGATTGAAATACTCGAATTTTTTTAACCTGGAATCGGACACTTTGGCCCTAGCAGCTTTCCGTCTCTTGTCACTAAAACTAGTGCACGTAGTTTGTGATTGAAACGATACTTAATATCATCAGACAGATTGATGCAGTTATCATTACCCAACTGTGCAAATACCTCTTCATAAGAACTAAAATTCTTTGCTTTTAAAAGAGCAACTCCATCCTCGTAGCTAGTCATTGCGTTTGATTTTTACTTGCCTTTACTTGAAACACAATCAGCGGATTCTACTTTGATACTTAAACTACAATTACAATTACACTAATCGCAGCAGAAACTACATGCACACTTGTTAATATATACTTTGCAAGAATTAATGTATACTACGGCAGCTAGAAATAATTATAGTACACACTTGTTTAATCACAGTGCATGCTGTCAATTTATTAAAAAGGTACTCCGCGTTTAATTAACTCAAAACGCAGTTTTCCGTTTCAAAGCTATTTGTGCTTTTGAAAGAGAACAACGGTCCCTGCTGCACCAGCAACTAGTTTGTTCAAAATTAAATTACTTTTTGTTGCTTGTTCACTAAAACCTTTATCAAAATCTCACAGTTACAGTGCCTTTTTACAAATATGTATGCAAGTAGGTAAAGTATAAACTGAGTGCTCGCCTCTTTCCATTGTTATTCTCCGTTTTCTTTATCTGCCAAACTGGCTGCTGCACTGCATACAGAAATTTTTGCTTAATTTCTCTCTCTTTCAGAGGACATTCAACTTTTCCCGCATACCTGTGCGCGGTCCGTTCATACTACACCATCGCAACTTTTTCCTTACAACCGCCTTTTCCAAAACCCCCATCGGCCCATCCTCACATTACATTCTCTCGTTTGTTTATCATTACTGGGGAAACAGGCATTCCAAAACTATTTGTTGTGTTTTTATAATTGCGTGTTAATTGGTTCCCAAGAAAATTCACATCACTTGTCTTGTATACTTTAAGTTTGCAGGATTTGCATACTTGTAGATAATGTTAGTTATTTTTTGTTGAAATTTTTTTCGGAATATAAAATTCCAAGTTGGGTCCCTGTCCGAATATCCCCTATTATATACTACGCAGCGTATCTTTGAATTTTCAAGTTTGCTTTAAAGAACTTATTAATAGTATCACAGTGTAACATTCTCTTTCCAACGTTCCTACGCTTTCGTCCAGTCGTATTACGTGCAGAAAATAATCAAAACTCTACAAATGGCGCTTGTTAAGAGGAGGGCAGAACTGGAGGAGCTTGTTTGGAACCTGCCTGAAAATTTACGTTCATACGATGGCATAATGAAAGAGTTTAGTAACAGTGGAGTGTTCCGAATGGAAATTCGTGACAAGGACAACGTTCGATTCTGGTATGGCTTTAATTTCAAGCTTGGTATGCTCGTCATTTCTGATGAGCAAGGAAATGAGGAAATTGGAGTGTGTCCCTACAGAGGTAAATAAAATATAGTGGCGCTTGCCACCTTAAAAAGATACTTTGTTGTAAGACTTTTCCTTTCCAGAATAACCCTCTTCTACTCATTCATTCCATTAAGGCCATGATATATGCAAAGTTATCAACTTATTTCTTAGGTTGCAAATTGGCAAGTGGATCTGGGTACGTTTGCACTCACCTGCAGTCAGAAATGGACCAGCGGCACTTTGCGATAACAGGGGAAAGAAAACTTCTTCTTTCGGGCAACTATATCACCAGTGAAGGCATGCCAAACCCTTTGAGCAAATTAGCAAGTCATTATGTATATTTACATGAAATCGTCACCATTTTTGATTTGACACCACGCAATCTTCTCATTTTTTGATATATACAGGGATTCTGCACATTTACGAAAAAATTGTGAAAGCTCGCAAATTAATGAGTTTCTCAACCCGAAATGGATATGATTATTTGCTTGATAGCATTGGGGGCAAAGCATTCGTTGACACTTCCCTTGGGATTATGGTTAAAAAGGAATGGGCTAACAGCAAAAACTTGGAGATTTGCGCATTGAACGGATCGTACACGTGTTTTTCGTGTGCATCACCAGGTAACCCTTTTCATTTGCTTCCTTTATGTTTGTTGTTTAAACTATAACGATAATTTACGTGCAATTTTTTAATTCACCTTGGTATGTGGTCTCCAGGGTGTACTAATCCTGCTGCCATTTGCATTGGGCATTCCCGAGCTTGTGCGTCGCACGCGTTTTCCACCGGAAGCAAGAAACTTGGTAAGTTCATCATTATCAAAGTAATTGTAATTTTATTTTAATTTAACCAGAATTTTCATTCAATCAAAGTAATTCATTCCATATTATTCTATTCTTCTGTTTTCCAAGGTGTGGCAATGCAACGCGAGGAAGCTCTCCAGCATTTGTGTACTCAACAGAATCTTCATTTTGACAGTAGACTTATGCCAGAAGACGATTGGATTCAGCTGTTGAGATTCATTTATCGGAAGGGTGGTGATGGCTTCACGTACTTTTCTGATGGACTGGTAGTAAACTTTACCATGTCTGAAGTCGGGCAGTTCACTACCGTATCGTATCGCGTGGATAATGTTAGTTTCACTAAGATTAATTAAAGTTTATACATATCGTACTCCCATAAATCATTTATATTGTACTAACATTCACTTCCTTTCTTGTACCTATAGGTTTTTCCCACTAAGACGCACATCTGCATGTTTCCAATGTGCCTAAAGCGGACATTGGCAAATCGAATACTTAGTGCAGGTCCAACACTTATTCAGGGACAACTATGCGCACATCATTTGGCCCACAAAGAGAGAGCCACGTTTCTTTTGAAGTTAAATTTTCAAAATTTAACGTATGGGAAAATTTCTGACATTGCAGTATACTCCTCACATCCAAAACAGTGTCAGCGACCTTTGCAATTTTTTCAGTAAGAACGCATCTTTTGCCATACTTTCAATCTCTTTTTTGTCATTGTCTAATCTATGATTCCTCATAGCCCTCAGCATTTCCATAAAACTTGCAATATATACTGTATCCTACGACTTTTACTTAATTGAATATTTAATTCATGTACAAACAATAATTATGTCCCTCATGTTAAATGATGTTGAATGATGTTTGTTGCAATTCCTTTTCCTTATACCGACTACCTATTCAGAGATTTTATGAACAAATAAATAATTGTTTTCGTAAGACAAATGTTACCTACATAATCGTTATAATTGTTTTCTCCATGTCACTATATTTTCGGAATACTATCGTGCATCAGTATCCTTAGAACCGTTTTCTCTGTGCATACTCAACAATCTTTCAATAATACAGGCATGTTTTCATTTGCTGTTATTAATATTTCGTTTTACTAAATGCTTACTTAAATACATACAAGTTAATCAGTTTGATAGCATTGAACCAAGTTTCTTGAAATACACTCAAAATAATATTACAATCCTTGCTATACATCCTTAAGCACGTTTACATAACTTTTTGTATTTTTTGTGTTTATTTTAAAATAACCCTCTTCATTATTTTTCATCTTTTAAAAGTTTAAAACTGTGTTTACTACATTCATTAACTGAACAAAGTCTTTCCATTAAAACACAGCTACAACTAAATCACTGCTACATAAACTATATACATAAAATACAATAGGTGAAACCGCATCAATGCACTCCACTTCTTCTTCTGAATATAATCATTGACAGCAAGTACATGGTACTTGTGCTCTCACTGCCCGGCAGCAAACTACAATAAGAAATTCAAATTACACCTTGCATCAAGATAAAAACCAAAAAACTTAAAAATCATTTAATGCAGACCACACTTTATATGCATCTTACATGGTTTCTTGCAATAAGACAAATGTTTGCCGTCAAAAATTCGCCTCCCATCATACAATGCCCTTTGAAAGAATAAATTTCCATCCTTATTCGTTGTCATCCTGATAGTTTTTGTTAACGGGGAGACCAGCACCGCCAATGGATCATTTTTTTTCATGTCTACAACTGGCTTCCAGAATTTTTCTGGATCAATATCGGGTCCCACAATTGATTCTCTACTGCTTTTAACGATCAGTCCGGTTATGAGCATCATTTGTTCGTAGTCCATATCTGGATGAGCAATATTTGAAATTACCTTTTTTCGCAACCAAAACCAAAAATCAACAATTAAATTCAAATATTTACATTATCACGTTATACCTGCAATTTTCTTGTGCAACTTGTACGTTTGGCAAACCAAATGTCGTTCCGAAAAGTCAGTTGCCAGCAAGTGGCACTTTGGTGAAAAACACAAATCAAACCGTGTTCCGTCTGACTGCAGTACGTACATTTGATAGCTATCTGCATCTGTGCATATTTGGCTGTCTGTCTCAGAGTCCAACAGTGGTTCCTTTAAAAGTGATGCTTGAAAGAGTGCACTTTTCCACTCTTCATCCCGTTCGAGAAGCTGCTTTTTCCTTGGTGCACGTGCGCCCCAATTTATGTTAAATGGTCTGGCAAGTTTTGCCTTCTTCATCATATCCGCCAACCCTAGCACAGATAAGGCGATGGAAGTAACATTATTATGAATTAG
The DNA here is from genome assembly GCA_036850745.1 of Homidia socia. Lineage (NCBI taxonomy): Eukaryota > Metazoa > Arthropoda > Collembola > Entomobryomorpha > Entomobryidae > Homidia > Homidia socia. The sequence continues at coordinate 11,645 of JAANSP010000986.1, forward strand.
AATTTAGCAAAAGTTACCAAATTGATTTCACACGCGGAAATGACAGTTTTGAGTAAACTCATTTATATAAGCTTACATTTATTCACCTGCTCCACACTTGATTCCACCTCAGTAGACATTATCCCAATTGGATGTACGTTGTTGCGGTGGTTATTTGCACTGGATGTAGATAAACAATAAATATAAATAAATGCATGAAACGGTGGATTCGTTTTTGTTTGTAATCATGTCAAACTTCTAATTTTAATTTTAATGCTTTCTAATTTTAAACAACCAGCACCAACAAAACATCACACTTTTTATCAAATAAACTCACCAAGAATCATCCAACACTGCAAACGGTTTCAGAAAAGAATAATTGTACTTTATACTTTAAATACCTTGTATCAGAACATGGTCATGGTGTCTCTCTTAATTGTCTGACTATTATTTTGAATATTGGCATTTTATGTGGTACACAAATAAATGGTTATATGAATAAAAAACATTGCTCGCCTTCTTGCTACTCCATTCGATGATTATTGTGTTGAGGTTTACAGCAATCATCTTTTCACTTTACCCCTGGTTATCAAACAAAACAAATAGTATACCGTTGGGGTTCTTTGCAAAAAAGTACATTATGTGCGTATATTACCTTATGTGCGCATATTTCCTTATGTTTTGTGCAAAAAAAGCGCCAAGTGCTTTCACTTGTGTTTTTCTTTCATGAATCTATTTTTTATTTTGACTTCACTTACACGATATACAATATGTGCAGCGCTGTATACATCCAAGCTGCTCTTACTGTTTAGTGTAAAAAATAATTCAAGATATTGACAAAATATTCAACAGTTACAATATTGCTAAACAATTACAAAACCATTCACATTTGCATGGACTTTGAACTTTCAGTTACATTCACTATTTCGTTTTAATACATCCACTAACTAATATATTTGTTCATTTCAGTTATAATTTGCCCTTAAAAATGGATGGCGTAGGAGAAGTTGTTTGTGCACCCTTTCCGAACCTGGATGGATTTAGCCACAAAATTACAGATGAGCAGGTTGCTTAGCCCTATTCAATTTGCATTGCTTGATGTCGTAAAATTCGCATAATAGTTGTACTTAAGTTCTTACCTATATGTTATTATATACAGAAATCCGTTATGCAAAAATCATTTCACGACTGGATAGCGAAATCCTGCATCACAACCCATAAGATTCTTTGGCATAAGTTGAACAGTTGGAATAATCAGATTGGAATATCGGGCGGCTACTTTGCTACGACTTTGTTAAAATCCGGTCCAGATGGGTTACCAACGGACGATTCGCGCAGGCAACCTACACGGGATGAAATGCCAAGCATGATACTGCATTGGTCGAAATCAAATGTCATGCTCTTTGTACTTGACATGCGAGAACGGACGCGACTCTCAGTGTGCTGGCTTGACGGATGTACCAACAGCGGAGGGCAAAACAAGTATCTAGTATGCACGGCTTGCTACGACAAATATATGGCGATGCTTTCAAAAATGCAACGTTTTTCTGGACAACGTACCATGCTTCTCAAATATCCTGTAAAAATCTTTAATTCTAACATTGCACTACTAAACGGCAAGTATATAAAACACTTTCACTTTTCATTAACAATTCACAACCTTGCATGTACCAAGTAGTATGCGCTAATTTGATTTTGTACGGCCATCAAAAATTTCAGATAGCTACTTGCACAAGGCAGTTCAGACTACTTTTGAGGTGCTAGGGAAATTATTACTCCAAAACCAGATTCCCGAGTCTTGGTGTGCGACTGACGAGTGGACATGGGGCATTGAGAATTTGTGCTCCCTATACCTTGCCAACAATCCAGTTTTTTCGTTCCAAGGAGTCATGTTGACATATTCCATGTTTTATGAGAAATTCATGTTCAAATCTTATGATGCTATCGTCTGGAGAGTGAAATGTTCAGAACTAGGTGAGTACAGTTGCCCAGTTGCATAATCAAAATAACCCTCTTAAAATAACAAAACTTTATCAAAATAACCCTCATCTTTTTGTTTACATTATGTAACCATCCTCTCCTGGTTTAAATTATGATACTTTTTCTCATATAGGCTGCTTCCATGCAGTCAGTACAGGTTCATCGTCGGTATGCAGTTGCTCAAAACACAAACTCACGTCTGAGACTGGTGCTACCGAGACAACCAATATGTTTGACGAAATAAGCGCTATCTTACAGGTATCAAATTGGGGTGACCTTACTGCAGCCGTCATACTTGAGTTGCGACATGGTATATTTGCCTCACGATCAGGACCAAGGCAGTCAAAGAGATATACGCTAAAAGCAGGTGGCGTTTTTTGGGTTGATAATAGCGGCAGGCTAAGAGTTTCATTAAAGGCAAATTCAAATACGGATTCACATCCCTTTTTTATTTGCGACAACTATGGTAATTATTTGTAGCAACACCTTAAATCATTAGTTTTAAAGGATGACCGATGTAATGAACTTGGTGTCTTGTCACTTTTTGCATTCTAGGAGGAGAGTGCAAAACACTGTGTACAGTGCCCTACACCTGCAAAAACTGTCCCGCCGAAAAACTATGTGGAGCAAATTTAAAGTATTGCGTCTCAACTGGTTCTTTTAACCTTCAAAGGGACTCCTGCCGCGTGAACAAATTAACTTGCGCATTGCTGGCTGAATGTACTGAGGCAAAAAGAGAGAATGAGGTACCGGGCGTAAGATCAAAATTTACAGGCGTCACAATAGAAAATGGCCCAATCACCATTCACAGTGACGCAGTTTCGTCATGGGTTAATGCAATGCTCCTATATATGCGATTTGAATTTGATCAAATCGGCGAATCTGCTCTAAACATTACAAGCAACCATTTTCAATTGGGATGTAATACCTGGAGGTGTTTCAAGGGACTTTTGGATCGTGCTGGCTTTCAGCTCATTGTGACAAATGATTTTACAAACACGGACGAGGGAGAAAGTTCATATAGGATGAAGATGCCGACCGATGAGAATGAACACTTGACCTTGATCTCTAATATGGTGTCCATTTACGCCGGTTGGAACGTCAAAACTGGAGATACGTACATTGGCCATAGAAAACCCTTTGCCTGGCCAAGGGACACCAAACTTTCATTTCGCGATCAACTAATTGCACCAGTTCATATGCAGCAGGACTGGCATGACAACACGCGATACTCCAAATTGTTGGCCGATGGAGAAGACGCTTCACACCGACAAAATATGACTGTCGCAGTTACGTTTCCACAATTCGATGGACTGGAAATGGAAACCCTTTGCATGTATGCATGGATGTTCGCCTCTGAGGTACTTCACGAAGACGTTAATTTGGAGAACGCCAATTCCAGTTGCACTACTCTAACATATAAGAAATTCTTTCATCAGTTACGGAAAACCATCTATGTCATGTTTGGAAAGACTTTTGAGATTAAGGAAAAGATGGTAGGGGGGCAACCTGCAACCTTTACACCGTTCATCACCAACGAGTACAAAAAAATATGTAAAAAAAATTAATGTCCTGGATTACTCGATGTTTCAGAACTATTTATCAATTTTTGTAACCCCATAACTTTTAGTTCCAAAATCTGATGTTATCTTATTCACAGTCAGATTCATGAATTGTTTCTTCCAAAAAAGAAAAAGCTGGGGCTACATGCTTCTCCTACTTTTGCTTTTCATGTGCTTGTTTTACATTCTCCTTTAAGAATAAGTAGCATTTTCTAATCCAACTTTGAATCCAAGTTGAAGAGGGTTATTTAATTATGGTTCTTCACTGCATCTATTCTATGTGCTTGGCTACTACGTGAATGTTTGTTTACCAGCCAGTTGTTCCTTATCAATAAATATGTTAAACAATGTAAAAGTCTTGTTGTTGTTTTGATTTTCAAACTGTTTTGGTTTATTTTTATCTCCTTTTACAACATTGTTGTGCTGATTTCATTCATTTCAAAATGTGGACACGTAAAGTTTATTCATAAAGTTTACTCATAAAGTTTATTCAGTTTTGATTGAATTTATATGAGGTTTTCATACGTGCATAATTTCGCCACTAAAAATGTCGCTCCACAAAATTAATATGCTGCTCTTTATCGTAAATTTTAATTGGATTTTTAATGCTTATACATATACGTAAAAAGTGACACTTAACAAATGAAGACGAGAAACATTATAATAATCCGTTTTTCCAAAATCTAGAAAATTTTTAATAATGTGCATTCGTACCTGGCAAAGCTCAAGTATGGGAGAAATGCTGCAGCTACAGTTGCATACAGTTCATATACGTTTTTCATTAAACCCTCTTCAACGTTTATTATAGTGCATACGGTATGATAAGATCAAACAGTTTGCCGCAGTAATAGTAATGAATTGTATTGGTTAGAGTAATCAAAAATTTGGAACCATAAAGCTCACGTGAAAAGTAAAATGCAAGTATTTATTCAAATTGTTAGTTTTATGTATTAAAAATGGTGTATGAGTACAAGTTGTACAGTACAAGGTTCAGAGTACAGCTAAGAATTAGAACACTTTGAAAACTGAAAATCATTTGAAATTACATTAAGAACTAGGTGGGATACTAGAAAGTGTGGTGGAAATTAACGTAGGGTTTGTTTACAACTTCTTGCGACTGAGACCGAGTACACGCTTCTTGCCAAGAGAAAGCTTTGACCGTTTTACAGGCGGAGGAGCAACGTCAATGACACGAGTTGTGTTACGAGGAGATGCAGGGGGTTTTGGATCATCATCGCAACGTGGGGGAGTGGATGGCGCCTCCTTGACTTCACTCACATTAACGTTTGAAAAGGACGCAACGTACGTGGAAGTAGTCTCTTCCCGTGGGTTGTTTACCACCCCTTCATCCCAACTAGATCCAGAGCTACTAGTGCCAATGTCCAATTGGAGGGTATATGTCAGTTCCTTGATCTCTCTCTGTTGTCCGGATGATATTGGAGTACCAAATTCAGCAAGTTTACCCCCTGAAATTAAATAATGAATAAAGAAAGTGTTGAATGAGAGTTTTCATAAAAAACGGAAGAAGGCTAAGCAATGGAGTAGTGATCGTGAGTCCCTTACCGGAAGTAGATGGAATGTTGTGGTCTGCCACAACCGGCTCAATGTCCGACTTGGTTTCTACTCCAGCTAAACAAAAAGAAATCAATTAAAAGAATGAGTAAATTGAAACGATGGATGATGATGATGATGATGGATTAGAAAAGATATGGGTAGAGGGCAGATATATACTATAATTCATAAGCTGAAAACTCAAGCCTCTCAATTTTAACATGCTGAAATCAGTTAAGATTGGAAACAACGAACCCATGTAAGTAAATTTCGAATGAAAGAGGAAAAGTGGAACAAGAAAGAGTGTGCGAAAATATTAATGTACAGATGTGGGTTTTGATGGTATGAAATTAGATTCAAGTATTAGTGTGAGTTATTACCAGTTGGATTGGTGGTTGAAGCATTACCGTCATCAGTTTGGGAGGCATTTTCATCCTTGATTATTGGATAAGGAGACTTGGTCGGAGAGAGCCGCTACAAAAGTGGGTTCCACGTCGATTTCGGTGGCGATACGCTGCGCTTTTCGCAATGCTTCTTCAGAGACAGCAATTTCGTTACCAGCTGCAGTTTTAAATGCTGTAAATTAAAACAAAATAGAGGTTGGGAGATTAGAATGATGAAAGTAAATAGAAAAAAGTAAACAA
>JAANSP010000987.1:0-17358 GCA_036850745.1 Homidia socia
AAATGGGCCCAAGCGGAAATGTTGAAATAAATAGATCATAGATATTACTCATGATTCTATGTAGTATACAGAACCATCAGAACACTTGTACACTTCCTTTTAACTCATTATTTTATTACATGATATAGTTTATACTTTACTCGTTGGCTGACTGTAAAAAAATATGTGTATTAAATAAAAGCATCACGAAATATGAGCAAAAATACAATTATACAGCATCTATTTTTTTATAAAAAATATGTAAATCCATGCCATAATGTTTCTCAACCTCACCTTCAGTTTGCTTAACAGTTGACCTTATTCCAAAAAATTTGCCAATAATGATAAAAATAAAAAACCTAAATTTCATACTTTATCAAGTGCAGTAAAACCTTAAAAACATTTTTATTCACTTGTGCACATTCTTTAAAACGCAAAGGCACATCTTTCCGATTGGACGTGTTTTTTTGGCAAAATAAAAACCAGCATGCGATAAAAAAATGAAAATTCTAGGAAGCGGAGGCTTGTTTGCTTAACAATCTGCATGAAATGGATAAAAGGTATGTTATGCGATTAGCCCCTTTGTAAATTTACTTATCCAGCAACACGCTTTTACTGCTTCGTGGGTAAGAAAAGGGCAAAGTGCTCAGATATGAGATCTGATTATGCTTCTACAACCCTTTCACTTGAGCATCTCCTCGCGAAGCTTTCCCTGCGAACCAGAGTGACTAAATCTCGGCACATAGGTATGCAGCTTCTGTCTTGGCAGTTCACTTAAGTATGTTATGGAACGTTATAGAATGAGCGTTACAGCAGCAGCTACGTGCAAAAGATGTAATCAAAGATCAGGTAAAAAGAGATGAAGTGGTCGTGGCGACGCAATTTACTGGCAAGTTTTTCATGAGCATTATATTACTATTACACGAGTACACCATGTATTTCCCATGTTTCTAGTTCCACTTTGCAACTTTTAAAAGCAAGTTGGAAAATGTTGTAATGGTAAATTTTAATGCAGAAAATGTTTTCTACGGCACGACGCTCGCTTACAGTAATCTTGTGCAATAATTGAACTTTTAGTAGAAGAAAAGTACTTGGCATTTAGAAAAGTGGAAGCATACACAAGTTTCAAAAAAATAGTGTGCAATATCAAACATAATATGTTTTTTGAAAAGAGATAAACATTTTTTGGGAAAATTTAAATTCCATAAAATAATTACAAAATTTCAACACTAAAAAATAGGCAGTATAAATTCTTGATGAGAGGCAAAACTTTTTTTCTTCTTTTCAGCCTGACACATTTGTTTTAAATTTTACATCAGCTATGCTGCAACATGCAAGCTAATGGGCCAGCAGTAGCACGGCCTGCCTGCACCAAACTACATAAAGTAGAAGAACAAGAAATATGCATGAATAACGGTACATTGAAAGCACGCATGGTAACGTGGCTGCAGAAAAAAGTGAGCGAGTATTGTACGTCGAGAAATGACTCCGTTTTTAATTATATGAGCTAAAGATAAAACCAGAGAAGCCTTTAGCTTCTTTTTTATTTAGGTTCTTTTACAAAGGATGAGCATGAGCGTTGCGAATTGTGATTGTCAGGACGTATGTATAATTGAATGCGTAAGAAATTCATCATCATACAAGGCATTTAGAATTACTTAAAACATTCATGAAGATATTGATAAACTATTATGTCTTTAGGAGAGAAAAAATACGCAAAGATGATGATGATGAATAATCAAATGCAGTAGTAATGAATAACATCAACAGAACAGCAAAATGTTAACTAAATTTGTTGAGATTGTAAAGCGAGTAAATGGACGAATACAAGGTCTCGACGGCAGGCAGGGCTCCTCCTCAAAATAACGGGACTTTTTGGATACACACAGGTTACGTGGTAACAGCAAATCCTGTGCGGAGACTGTGCTCTATTAGGAGAGAAAAAATACGCAAAGATGATGATGATGAATAATCAAATGCAGTAGTAATGAATAACATCAACAGAACAGCAAAATGTTAACTAAATTTGTTGAGATTTTAAAGCGAGTAAATGGACGAATACAAGGTCTCGACGGCAGGCAGGGCTCATCCTCAAAATAACGGGACTTTTTGGATATACACAGGTTACGTGGTAACAGCAAATCCTGTGCGGAGACTGTGCTCTGTAAAAAGACAGCTTTTATATTGAGAATGCAGTAAAATGCAGCTTTGCTTACTCTTCTCAGTCCTCGTTATCATTATCAACGACATCATTATGAATGTGAAGTGAATTGACTTGCTTGAGTTGCAACTTGCCACTGTTGCCAGAGGGACAAAAAATGTAGATATGAGTTTGCTGTTCAAGGCAAGTGACGATGAGTGAGCAGCAGCAGCCATGACATCAAAATATGGATACCAAGTTAATAATATTAGGATAATGTGCTGCACACAAATCCACCTGTTTTTGCTTTGCTCCCCCCTTTCTGAGAACTGCTTGTCTGCTAGCTATGCAACCAAAGTTGTTACCAAGGCCAACAATACCTGTTTAGCTATAGCTTTACTTGTTCGTAAATTCAAAGTTTTGTTTTGAGCATGTGAAACAAGTGCTTTGTCAAAAGAAGCTTTTCTGGTGGCACTTTATCCTTGTAATTACGCCTTTTCTGCAACACTCGAGCACCAACCACTCACTAAGGTTCTGGTTCTGGCGAAAAATCTCAAAGAAACCAATGCATTAAACCAACTTGTTTTACTAAAGATTTCAAGTAAAAGTGCTATGCTGCTGAACGGCTTTTCTACATGCTGGTGTATAATAACAAACGAGAAAAAACAGACTAGCTGTGATAAATTGTAAATGCGAGGATAAATGAAGTTGTAGTATGTTGCAAGGTTGAAGCAAACGTGTTGTTTTAGAAATGCTTTTTGTTATGGAGAGATCTGAAAAATAACATATCTGGCAACTATATCATTTTAATGCCAGCATTTAAATTCAATATTTTTTGCTATTGGATTACACGTCAAACAACATTCACATTATTCTTATTTCGTTTATTAGCAGAGCCAGACAAAAACAAACAAAAAGGCTTTTTCAGAACATCGATATAACACGTCATTAAAAGTCAAAAAAGGGGGAAAATATGTAAAATTGTCAAAAATGATCAATATTGTGCAATATTTTCATCCATTCTTTAGATTTGGATGAAGTTTAAAAAATATTTGAATTAACAATAGAAAATATTATACACTATTTACAACAGAGAGATTTACAGTTTGAGTTTAAGATAGTGTTAAGTTTACGAAAATTTAATTTAACCCATAAATTCAATTATCTCACCATTTTGGATAGCATTTGTTGTTATGTCCTCGTATTTGCCCACTCGGACAAACTGAGGGAAAGTTGTAAGGAGCAAAGATAGCTAGTGCCTCCGTCTGGACCATAGATAANACATTTAACACACGAATTCAATTATCTCACCATTTTGGATAGCATTTGTTGTTATGTCCTCGTATTTGCCCACTCGGACAAACTGAGGGAAAGTTGTAAGGAGCAAAGATAGCTAGTGCCTCCGTCTGGACCGTAGATAAGAGTGTTAAGAGAATGGTACCGTTAAATGCTGCCTCTAGACAAGCCACCCAAAGTAAAGCCAGCAGCTTCATGAGACTCCTATTAGGAACGGTATAAAATTTAATAAACATAAGCACTTTTCAATAATTGACAAACTTTTTGAACATTTACCGATAAAACCGTACTAACAAAAATACTTACATTGTGGCTTTGTGTAAAACTGTTAACGATTTTACAAATCTTGAGTTTAAATATGCATGATTACGTGATTTCCTCAAGTTAGCGACTGGTTGAATAGAATCAAGATTAAATTTGAGCCCCTTTTTATAAGAAAGAAAGTATTTTTGGAATAAGGCAATTTGAATGAATATGAATACATTACTTTTCTCCTTTGGCTTTACTTAACTATTCTAGAAATATCGACAATGGATTTAAAGTTTGCAGGAAAATCTGGAGAACTGATATTATTAAATTATGTAAACTAGAAATTAAAGAGAGCTGCGCTGTTCTGTTTACTTTATTTTGTGCTTGAAATACTAGCATGGAAATAGGCAATTAAACACGATATAAACGATATAATCAGCCCCATAGTGCGCTGAAAAAAACATTATAGGTACTTGTCATGTTGGTGTACGTGTGAAGGGTCAACCTTAGACTTTTGTTTCTTGGAATCACAATCTTTAATGTGTTTTCATGAATGAAAGGAGTAACGAAGACACATTTATTACAAGGTCATGATAATGACTTGTGGTACGCTAAATATAAAAAAAATGCTGAAATCCCTCTCAAAATTAAAATAGTCACCTATATGTATATGCATACTTTTATATCTCGAACTGAGGGAGTTAAAAATATTCCTATAAAAATGCTCCAAATTTCTAAGAATATTAAAGCATGTTCATATATATGTATCAAGTCTGTCTAGTCTACGACGGCTGAAAACAAGAAAAAAAACTTTTAAAATGGAGACTCAGCTAAATGGTTTTCCAATGGGACCTAATTGGTCACATTCCATCATTACTGTTATGCTGATGTTATGGTTATGGCTTGAAAGCTTACTTGACGTTGCACAACATTTCATGTTGACATTACATATTCCGTTTTCTGAGCGATAAAGCACATGCACTACGTGCGGCTCAACATGCGATCACCTGCACACTAAATTGTTGATCCACTGAAAAAATAATAATTTTGACACTAGCATCGATGATGAAACAACGCATGCTATCTTTATTATATCACCACCACTGCAGAGAGATTTTACGCTACATGAAGTGCAACATGAAATCAACGCTGTGTATTAAAATCTAAAAGCTCAACTGAATTTTTACTGAACTTTCTATGCTATGCTTAGCGGCTTTCAAATGCGAAAGTTACTTTAGGCTGAATGGCAGTAAATCTAAAAATTACATTTACATATTCCTATGCTGTTCAGTATTACAATTTGTGTATTTATTTACAACAAATAAATAAATAAAATCATATTTGAGCTTATTAAAACTTATCATTATAGCAACGTAATAATATTTATGGCATCTAAATAGCAAGGTTTAATTGTTATTTATATTTCGGCAAGCATTTCTCATTAGTCATTTTACTAAAATCACACAATGTTTCGCTCCGGAACACGCTCCTGTCTGACAAACCTTTCGAACCCAAACCTAGTCAGATCTATGGTTTTAAATGAGCCGTGCATAATAAGCTCCATGATGGCCCTTCCCACTGCAGGAGACTGTTGTATGCCTAAAAATACAACCAATTATTTTACTGACCTTCAAATGCCGGGGTAACAAGGGGACAAAAAATAATAAACTTCAATGAAATGTACATGTATGCATACCATGTCCGCTAAAACCTGTTGCTATATGAAAATTTTGGAAAACAGGGTGTGTTCCGATAACGCCATTTTGATCGAAAGTATTGTAGTCGTAGTAACCACCCCACGCGGTTTTTACCTGTGTAGGAATTCAGTTTTTTGTTTAGTAAAACTTGTTATAGGTGCATGTTTTTAAAACTCTTTTTGTCATGGAACGTTTCCAGTACCTTAATATTTTCAAATGCTTTCACTCGATGTGCCATAGTAGGCCATACGTCAGAGTCAAAGAAGGAATAGTCCACATCCAGATTTTCACATGATGGTTCATCTTCTTCATCGGGGGAGCGACCTGAAAAAAAGTTTCCTGGCCTGCCGTCAGGTCTAAAAATAAAATGCCAAGTTAAGAAAGCATTATTTTTGGAAAAAATATTCCATTGAAAATTTACTCAGGTGAAAGGTGTCGTAAAATACCTGAAATATACGCCATTTGGTTCAATAGTCAATGGTACATTGCTCACGTTAACAAGTTCCGGTGCATGAACGTAATAAACGTATCGTTTTCTGGGGAAAGAAAGAAAGTCAATATACCTAATGCACTAGCCAGCCATAATAAAGCCATAATAAAGCTGGCAATAATGCCATGCCAGCATTATTATTGAAAGCGGAAATTTTCGTACTTTGGCTCAACTGGCAAACCAACACCTAGAACGCCATCTCCAGTCCCGATTCCAGCCAGGCTTGCCACATATCCCGAGTTGTATCCGGTGGCCAGGACACAATGTGAATATTCCAATGATCTCGTTTCTCCATTTGCAGCTTTAAAGTCAAGCTTTCTCGGCCCAATATTTTCGTTATCATTTCCACTAGCTTTGGCAAAGCTTACTACCTCGCCATCCACATATTCTGCACCAAGAGATATTGCCTTCTTTTTCAGGGCGTCTAGCATACACCATGGGTCAAACCTTGAATAAAAATATTTTTCGTTATCAAACAAAAAAAAGAAAAAATTACCTGACATTATTAAAAATTTTCTCCTGATAAAAATATCTACTTACCATCCCTCCTTGTCCATACCATAACTGGCTAAAACAATATCATCCACATTCATGCAGGGAAATCGTTTCTTTAAACCTTCCTGTGTGAGCAGCTCAACTTGAGAGTTGTATTCTCTAAAATAGTTAAAAAAATACATAAAAATTGGAAAAAAATGAAATTCTTACAATTAGCCGGTGGTAACAATAAAAAACGCACAGCTGAACTTTATTATTTTCATAAAGAATTTCAGCTCCTTGCTGACTCGTCGCAGTAAACAGATAGCCACCAGCATGATACTGAATGTCCACAGGAGGCTCTCCCATCAATGCCAAGGTATTCTTGAAGCCGTTTAATAAACTCCAATCCAAACAAGGACAGTTGAACATTTTCACCGTTGGAGAATTGCTGGCGGATGCCACCCAGAGAAAGCGTGGTCGAGGCTTTGGTGTACTATTTTATTTTATTAGTGAATTTATTTTCAGATAGCCATTGTGATTCTGTTATCATCATAATTTAAGCTTTAATCATTTTTATACTCACTTTACAATCCCGCTCAATTACAACCACTTTTAGATCCTTCCCTGCTGCCTGTCGCTTTAACCAAAAGGCAGTAGAAGAGCCCATGGCGCCTCCTCCAATTATGCATACGTCACACTTTTCTGGCAAATTTTGCGTCTGTGATGAGAAATATTTTAGAGTTGCTGCTGAATGCCGAAGCCATGACGGTGAGCTGCTAATATTTTGTGGTTTTAAGACCTGACCTAACGTTAAGCTAGCTATTTTTCTTACTGACCCTTTCATTATAATAATTATTTGTGTGGCTTGAGCCAACTGAGTAATTGAAAATTACTTATGGGTGTGGTGCTAATAAAATTAGCAGTGCTCTTTGTGGGTAGACCTGCTTCACAGCAAGAAAATTTAAGAGTCCCAGGGATTTTAAATGAAGCCCTGCCGTATTCATAAAATAATTCAACCAACATCGAATGGAAAACCAGCACAAATACTTTTTTGAAGTACTTGGGTCATTTTTTTCTTGTTTTAATAAAGTTAATTATCTTCCTTATCAGTTTTTTGCCTTGCCCTAGCTATTGAGACTCTCCAGGAGAGCTTATCCACTCACAATGTTATCTTTAAATATTACGCTTACAATCATCCCATTGCCCTATTCTGAGACTGGCTATGCGTGAATTTTATGCGGTATTTTATTTGACAACTGGATAAGTAACACAAGTTTATGACGAAGCGCAGTGACAAGATATGTAACAGATATTATGCAATGAGGAAGATTCCGCTGAATCAGGTTTTATAACAAATGTACAAAACCTTCTTTGAAGAGGAACCATGTCAAGATAAAAAGAAAAAAGTGAATTGCCTCCTGATGGTTTGAATTCAGATGATGAATAAAATTGAGAAATTACATACCGTTCAAATGCCTATTATGCATCTCATATTAAAAGGTTTTGTTACGTGCGTACCAGTCAAGTGGTTGTGAAAACGGCTTTGTTGTGAAAAGTTTTGTATTAGCCAGGAGAAATTATGGAATGTCAGTATAGGTATCAGTTATCTTAAGCATAAAAATGAATATAAATACATTGCATTTTTATATCAAAATGACCCAATCAACAAATATCGATTGCAATTTTGTATTTAGTCAGATAAAATGTGACAAATTTCCTCATTTATTGTTTATTTATTGTATCTAACGATGTCCAAATCTGAAAACCAGAACTAGCATCATTTCACACAGAAATTTTAGGCATGTACACGCATAGGTAATAAGAAGCAAGCCAGTGCAGTTTATGCTATTGTGACACGAAACGAATCCATCAAAAAGAAGCTCTTCTGAATTTCAGCAGAAAAGTTGCCCACACACCTAGTCTATATAACTATTACCTACTTTAAACTAAAATGATGTTGTTGGTCCGTTCCGTTTTGTTCCCGAGTAGCACACAGCATCATCTCCTGGCAAACTCAACATTTTGCTGTGCTTACGGTAACAAACAACTGACAGAGCAGCAGCAAGGAAGGAAGCTTTGTGAAAAGTTCAATTCCCTTTCAGCCCAAGCCTAGGATGGTGGAGCTGTGANAGCAAGGAAGGAAGCCTTGTGAAAAGTTCAATTCCCTTCCAGCCCAAGCCTAGGATGGTGGAGCTGTGACAGTGTATTTCCAAATATTTTGCAAAAGTGTACGCAGAAAAAATCACTTTGCGATCTTAATAACGATATTTTTATGCATAATGATAGCTTTGCACATTCTACCGCTTAGAATGCTATAGCCAAGCTTTGTAATACCGACTGTTGACTTAATTCAAATGAAATATTACGGTTAATAATTATAGTGTGATTATCATACAGTTAGAAGAAGGAAAGGATTTTGCTATTTTGCTATGCACATTAATTATAAGATATTTTACAAAACAAGAATGGATGGACAATCGCTCAATAATATCTCAGTAGTCAAGGTAAATCATACATGAAAAGAGTCATCATCAAGGCAAACTTCCTTCCAGTTAAATTAATAATTGGCCTTTCCAAGTAAATTATACTCTTTGATTACACATATGCATACTAAAACAAAAGCACCACAAGGTGGAAAAAACTGCTCAAACTTTTTGTTTTGTTTGGCTACCGGTTTTTATAATGAGTACCTAGTTCATTACACTTTTTGTCCATCGGCCAACAAGAGAGGCGTGCTGCTTTATTTATTTTTTTAAATAAAAAATAAGCTAGTAGGAAAATATTTGGCTTAAAAAATTGTTTTTGTCATTGCTAATTATTGAAGAATAAATAATTTGACCAAAACTGCAAAGAGGTGCATTTTGCAGGTGAATATTGAGTGGTCTTCAGCTTACAGCTTGTAGTGCTAATAGCATTTTTGATTGATTGCCATCATTCATTTCCATTGTATGGTTTGAGGCGACAAGACGCAAAATAATAAAGTTGTCAAGCTCGAAGAAATAGTGAAGTAGTTAATAAAATTTAATAACCGTAAATTATGGAACATTGCTCATCATCTGACACCACTGGTGGTGAGGGAAACACAAGTGACGATAAGCCCCGACATTCTATTCTAGTAAACGTTGTGACACACTCGTGTGAAGACGAAGACGATTTATCTTCCTCCTCAAAAAGTGAAAATGTGGCAAAGAAGCACGTGAGATTTAAAAGGTCTAAAAGCCTTACAAAATCTATAGACTCCAGCAAAAGGGTTTTGAAAAGTGGGCGATATTTTGGGACAATTTTAAGTATTTTCGCTGCATTTCAGTATTCGTTAAATCTATTATCTGTGAAGCTTTTGCAATATCACCCGTGTAATTTAGCACTGTATAGATTCTCAATAACGGTTTTATTAACGTTAGCATATTTTGTATATCATGCTTATTTTTTTAAAAGAAAAATAGTAAATGAAGATGGAACAGGGCTTCAAAATTCTTCTTTTAATTTAAAACCCCGGTTGTGTAATGATAAGAAAACCGCGAGCTTTTTATTTCTTTATTCTGTTCTCAATGTAAACTCAACTCTCTTTTTATTCTACGGCTTGACTTACATTGACATTTTTAATGCTGCAGTGATTATTTCAAGTGCTCCCGTTTTTATCACATTTGCTGCGTGGTTATATCTTGGAGTGCGATGTGGAGTCATTCCAGTGTTAACGGCAGCTTGTGCACTACTTGCAACGGGAATCGTTTGTCAATTACCAATAATTACGGGAGATTCCAAATGGAACGTAAATTTAATTACTGGGACAATTTACTGTTTTACAAGTATGCTTCTTTTAACGTTCCATCAAGTCATTGCCACTCGTCATTTAAAAAGTGTTCATCATGTCGCCATAAAATTATCCGTTGCAGTTTATGGGCTTGTGCAAACCGGCTTGATTGCCTACATTTTTAATCTTTTAAGTTTTCCAAAAAGTTTACATGAAATCGCATTAGTTACTGCTGGCGCCTTGCTGGAAGCTGGAGCTCAGATATTTGTCACTTGTGCCAGTAAATATGAACAGATGGAAATTGTCTTGGTGATCAAAGCTGTAGCAGAAATTGTGTCTGCTTTCACATGTCAAGCTTTATTTTTTCCCCAGCAACAGTATTTTATTTACAGGTAAGCGAAAGTACATTATTACCCATGCCTATTTGTAAGTCAGTCTTAAAAATCTAAAAGGAAACAAATATTTTATTTTTTAGCATTATCGGTGCTGCTCTGATGTTAGCTTCCGTAATACTAACATTATTAAGAAATATTGTTTTGAATTTACCAGAGAATCATAATGCGAAGCAGTGTTTATCTTGTTTATCACGGTGATGTTTTCCCTTTTAAAAGTTTTCAATGTTTTTACACATGCTTGAAAATGTAGCCGAGTCAAAGATTCTAAAAGAAATATACACAGTATTAAAATTATTTTGATTAAAAATTGCATTTATTTGGCATTAAAAATAACATGTTACATTACAATGGAATTAACAAAAGATGTTATCCTCTAAGAGCCCCAATACTTTGCTGCACGATAATCGTAATTTCACGCCAAAAATATGCAGAATTCAGCTATTCCTAAGAACTATTTTGGCAAAGTTTTGAGCAAAATACATGCTGGAACTGCGGTGTGTTATTGTCATGATACCAAAGGAAATCGGGTAGTAGTAGCGCTTAACGTAGAGAAAGAAGAATGTAAAAAGAAAGTTGTACGCTACTTACTAGAGTCCATATTTTAGCTAGGCGTTCTCTTATAAAAATTGCATTTATTTGGCATTAAAAATAACATGTTACATTACAATGGAATTTACAAAAGATATAATCCTCTAAGAGCCCCTATACTTTGCTGCACGACAATCGTAATTCCACGCCAAAAATATGCAAAATTCAGCTATTCCTAAGGATTATTTTGGCAAAGTTTTGAGCAAAATACATGCTGGAACTGCGATGTGTTATTGTCATGATACCTAAAGAAATCGGGTAGTAGTAGCGCTTATGTAGAGAAAGAAGAATGTAAAAAGAAAGTTGTACGCTACTTACTAGAGTCCATATTTTAGCTAGGCGTTCTCTTACTTGTAAAGCAGTTTTTAAGAGAAAGAAGCACGCAAATGAAAATATCGAAAACATGGGCACTCGTCATTCTAAAGCGAGACTTGTTGGGATAATGTGCTTAACAAAAAAGGGCAATGGCGAGAATTAAGCATCAAGCACCAAACAAAGCAAAGCTGCAGCCTGCAGCAGTTGCTTTACTGATATCCTCTGCTTCAGTGGTTGCTCAGTAAAATTTATAAAAAATGCAGATGGATTTTTCTTTAGCACAATATCCTGTCATGCTGAAGTCCTGAAGAGCTCGATCATGGCAATGCCATTGCCGTGCCAGCATTGCGTTACCTTTTACTTCTTGCGCCTTGTACTGCATTACATTTAGTGTATGCTGCATGTCACATTCCATTGTAATTTTTTTGAACGCTACTTTAAAAATAAAATGAAATATGACTATTTTAATATTTTTTTCCAAAGATTTAGTTTGGAGAATTTTATGCTTTTAAAATTACTGCTTGAAAAATAAAATGATAAATTCGACACAATAAATTTCAAAGTCAGCTTAAACAAAGTTAAAGTATGAAAACCGAGAAGAGATACTCTTTCCAATTTTGTAAAGTAATCGTAAAAATAAGCATACATAAACATGTATTTTTGAATCCATCGAGTTATATTTGTAAGTTGACATTATAATTTGCATTATAATCAAGTTTCATCCCAGGGATACCACATTATGATGATGAGTCAAGCAAAACGCGCAAGGAAAGATAATGATAAGGAAAGATAATGCATTAAATACTCGTAAAAAAAAACTTTGTACGGCAAAAGTTGAATGGCACAAAATACAGGGTCTTACAAGAGTGCTACTGACACTACGTTATCATCATCATGTATTTTGCTATTTTCTACCGTGATTACAATAGGTGTAAATGAGTAAATGTAATAATTGCAAAACAGCATGGGTAAGTAAAATCTAGTTCTAGTAGCACATCGCCTCCACCTACTACTACACTACTGAATTACTATACCTTTTTTATGCAATTTAATTCAATGTCTGGTTTATTGGTCGTCATTTTTTATCATGATCATTATGTCCGCATCCTACTTACTTTTTGCTTTGTGCAGCAGCAGAAGAAAACATTAATTGACTTGTTTTAAGTACTCTGCGTGAATGCATGTCATATTTGTGTAGACAGACACAGAAGAGCGACACAAAGTCACATTGTCAGTAAGAGAATCAGATATACCATACTACATACCTACCACGACGACGATGACTATACACACTTGACATGGGAAAATGAGGAAAAAAGGTATGCATTAACGTGGTATAGCAAGTAGCATTATCTTCCTCTAAGTCTGGGTAAAAATGGCTAAACGTCTGCATCCCCTTGTTATTACGGCAAGGTGGACAGATACTGAATTTAAGCAAAGTCAAAGTTTCATCATGCAACAAAAGGAGAAAAGCCGGATTTATCAGAAAAGAGTGAGTGCTTTCGACCCCAAAAACAGCCCGACTGTTTTTTTCTTGGTAACCTGATGATGACGATGAAACATGCTCATTATTGCATTGATGATACTGGCAAGGCAGTGGCAGTAGTAGTGGCTGCACTAAAACATGTTAATTTTTAAAGCACACACAAAGCGTGGCGTTGCGGTAGCTGAACCATTAAAGCGACAGCTATCATGCTGATTTTGGTACGTCTGTCCGTCCGATGTGGTCGAGAGTAAACTTTCCATTTTATTTTCAAAATTAGTTAATGCATTTGCAGGAGGCCTTGCATCACCACTTAAAGCATAACTCTCCTTTCAGAACACTACATGTGTAAAAAACCTAATTTAGCAGGAAATGTATATACCAGAATGGAATTTACTTACATAACCTTTTGAACTTTACTGTTAATACCACTTTCAGGTAATTCGAAAATACGTTTTTCGGTTTAGTAATCATACTTTTTTTGTTTTCTGCAAAATCAGGTTTTGTTATGTGAATCTTCTGATAGAGGATTGATAAACTTACTTAATACGTTTTATATTGAATATTTTTTTAGAAAATTATTCTGTCCAAAGTGCCGGCCGACGCTGGCTAATATTTGGTGTTACGTTATCTACGTCTTGAATCGCTTCATACATTTTTCCGCTTAAACGTTTCAGTAGTTTGCCAGGTATGACTTCATACAGTATATTTACAGTACATCAATATTGAGGTATTGGAAACAAAAACGACAACAGTTTTGAGCGACCAACGACCCAGCGACGTATGTACTTATAACTCTTTTACATCAGGTTTATTTCCACCTGAAATTCTAGAGGTGGGTATAGAAGGTGTGTAATCTTGCAAGTAGTAATGGGCAATACAATATGGGAAAGAGCACATAAGTCCACGGCGAGATACAGAGCGTATCATTCATTCATCAGTACTTCACCATGTTTCATCGTTATATATGATCTGATCACTATCATCAGCAAGTACCAAGCAGGCAAACACTGACGACGACAGCAACATCTCTCCTACGTATAAAACGTAACAAATTAATGCGAATACCACCTACTTCCCTATGAACAAGAGGAGGACGACGAATAATACGGCGACGACGGCGACGGAATGCATTGTACGAACATCGCACGCATTAATACACAGACACCCATTAAAGAAAGTAGGGAAACCTTCTTATACCAAGCTACAAAAATTATTTATTTTTGCTCAGAATTACGTATAGTTTACCAGTCTTCATGCTAAATGAACGGCCCCATATTGTTAAATACGATTCATTTTATACGAATCGCACTTGCTGCAATGAACCTAAACCATTAGATTTACACACGACGATTGCATATACTCGAAATTCCCGATGGCGATAGCTTTCCAAGCTAACTTAAGGTGTCCTTCTCAAAACAAAGTCTGTTATATTTTAGGATTCAAAAATTATAAGTTTAGATATATAATTTTTAAAATAAATGGCCTTTCCAACAGCTTCATAAATTCCCCGTTTTCGCAATTTTGCATGCAAAACCGATCGGTTCCTTTTCGCAACTGTTTCAATGAACATTCCCTGAAGACAAAACAATGTATTTTGCCGTGCAGTTTTGTTGTACTTTTTGCTTCTTTTTGCCGACTTTTCTAACTTTCTTCTTCTCTCTACTCGTGTGCTTGTGTGGTGATGCTGCTCTGTTCTTTTATCTACTAAAACAGCAGATACTAGCAGAGGACGACAAGAGAACAGAGAGGAATAGCTATTGAAATTGATACCTACCTACCAACTTGCTCCTTTAATCGTCATCATCATTATCATCATCTTTTTTCTCTCTTTTCTCTTGTTCGTCGTCTCCTCCTCGCCACCTACCTTTTAGCATGCCACCACCTCTCCATTCTCCTCTGTGTTCTACATAAAATATCATTTCTCTCTCCTCGTCTCTTTACATTTAACTACAATTACAATTAAAAAGTACGAGGAGTAAACAACGTTTCTACACTGAACTGCTACCACAAAGTAACCACCACCACATGCTGCAGCACATCAACTACTTGTTAATAAAATCCATATTGTGCAGAGTAGTGTAATAATCATCATTTAAAAAAATTAACTACTACCACCAACACCAACCACTGCACTGCCACCACAACGGGCCTGACTACTACAACAACAAGGACCTGTGGTTTTGAGGGGAAGTACGGCAGACGCTATCCTTGAAATGGTAAGAAGAATTTTGTAGTAAAGTAAGTACTAATCTAGTGTCTAGTGCTCCTCCTCTCTCTAGTTGCACTTTTTCATCCCTCCACCTCACAACGTTAAAATAAAGCCTTTTTATTGCAACAAGTTTTTTTTATTCATTTTTCTAACATTATATAAAGCAGGCAACCTAATTCCCTTACTTGTTTATTTGGTGTCTTGATTGAAAAGCCAGTTATCTTTTTAGTACACGCACACTCAAGTCACGTAAGAGGCACTGAGCACTGAGCTTTGCATTTGGCGTTAAAGATTGTGAAAATATATATTGAAAAAGGTATAGTTTTTATCTTGTTAATAATAAAATATTATAATACATTCGAACGCCTTCTCTATCATTAGCAGAATGGAGGTCTGTACTCGTGACGTGTAAAAAAATTATTTTAATGTTTGATATATAGAAAATAATTTATTATTGTATGGTTAAGCAACGTTCATAATAACTAGTTAAAGCTACGCAGATGAATAACAAGTTAAAGTCAAGTAGAGCACATCATCATCGTTGTCGTTGTAGTCGTATCATCGTAAGTTATCTTTATAAACAGGGTTGGTGGTGGTGCTGGTGCTGAGAGTGAGGAAACGAAACCACCATCTTTTTTCAGAAAAATTTTTAATTGTGGTTTTGATAATTGTTAGTTAAATTTCAAAAAGTGAAGAAAAAATGATTTAATTTCAATGGAAATATGTGAATGTGAGTAGTTCTTAAATTTTGGGTAGATTTAGTTGCTTTTAGTGATTTCAAATAAGCTTTAAATTTAAAAATTTTAAAGTTGTCGGTCTCTTTGATAAAGCGTAATTTAATTGATTTAATGTTTTTTGTCTGATGGTTTTCAGTGGTCCTTCAGTGGATTTTAATAAAATGGGATTCAACAGATTTTACTTTGCCGTCTTCAATCCAGCTGTGAGTTTGTTGTGAATTTTAGAGGATATTAAATATTGCGGATATTGAGACAGTTAAAAACTATTAAAAAGTACTAGTAAAACAGTGGAGATTTTAACAGAAACTTTTTAAAAATAATTGAGAAGAATTGAAAATTTTACCGAGTGTCGAAGGAAGAAAGTGTTTTAGAAATACACAGTTAAAACATTTATAGTTTGCTAATTACTGTGGTAGTAGTTTTAGGTAGCTAGTTTTAAATGAGAATGGAAGGAAAACGACCGCTATTCTAGTTCAGCAGCTGCAACAGCAGCATCAACCAGTACCGGTGGTCCTGGTGCTTCAGAACCTCTTCAGTTACTGGGGGCTCAACAACAGTTACCTTCTCAAAGCAGCACTTCTGCCGATGATGGAAGCAGTGGACCTGGTAGTGGAACTAGCACCGGAATGAACAGTCCTTTGGAACAGCCCTCAACTCCGGGAACCCCTCCACCCTCAATGTTGGTTGCACCACGGATACAACTGGGTGGAGAGTCTCCTTCCACGCCAACGTCATCCATGGATGGTCGAAGTGATATCAATAGTGGAATGGATGATGGAGGAACAAGCCCCATGGAGGTTACCGGAGGTGGACTAATTAGATCGACCACACCCACTGCATCAATGATGGCAGCGTCTTCGACGGTTGTGGGAAGTGGAGATGGACTGTCCAGTGGTGGTGGTGGAGGTGTCGGAGGTCTTTTAGGAACAACAACTAATTTATTGCATCATCATCACCACCATCATCATCATCATGAAAGTAGAGGTCCGATTCAGAGTTTACTGAGTACCACAACAGCAGCGTCAGCTACTTCCTCATCCCCGTCATCGTCATCATCCCCGACTGCTGCTCCAACCGCCTCGTCGGGAGTGCCTTCATCATCTGCGGCAGCATTAGGGCTCCAGCCACATCATCACAGCAGTAGTCATAGTACGCAGCAGCCGACGAAAAAGGTGGAGTTGGAAATTGCGCCGACAACTGGAGGTAGTTTCACTTTTGTCATTGATCCAAATGAAAGCATTGAGGGATTGAAGAAGGCGATTGGAAAGAAGCTCAAAGTGGGCAAGGAACATATTTGCCTTTTACATAGGGATAGGTATGATGGAATTAATGGTATCCTTAAATTATCATGTCTGATGAAACAAATAGATATTTATTGCCATGACAACAACCTTTATTGACCTTGAAAATTTACATTAAATTATTTTTTGACACAGGTTATTAGAAAGTAGCAAGAGAATTCGAGACTATGGACTAGCAGATGGAAGCAGAGTATCTCTTGTTCCATCCGTGGAAACTGGCCTTCTCGTATGATGATTCAAAAATTAGA
>JAANSP010000988.1:0-17356 GCA_036850745.1 Homidia socia
GCAGCTACGTCAGAAACCCAAAGCAAAAACAGACTTTGAATTGGAAACATCGCTCCGCTCACGGGGTTCCGACTACAGCACCCTGTTGTATCATCATTATATTCACAAGGGATGTGAAAGTCGGGTTCACAATTGCTTTCAAGAGTTTGGAGTTGAGACACGTCTTGTAAACAGATTTAACTACACTGAGGAAAATATTGACTGGGCGGATGTGATCGTTACTACAGGAGGGGATGGCACCTTTCTTATGGCCGCTTGTAAAATTCAGGACAGAAACAAGCCAGTCATTGGCTTCAATACAGATCCCACTCGATCCGAAGGCTACCTGTGTCTGCCGAAAAAATACTCTGTAAATGTTCGCGAAGCGATCAGAAAACTTTTTGAGGGCAAGTTCAAGTGGACCTTTCGGAAAAGAATAAGAATCACGTTGGCTGGAGAGAACGTTTTCGGTCCCCCAATTGAGCTTCACGATCAACAACTTGCTCATCCAGAGTACAGATTTTTTGATTGTTTGCAAGAGGAGCATCATGCAGCTGCAAACTCTCCAGAAGACACGAGTTCCTCCTCAGCCACTCGCCGTACCCGTGTTCTTCCCGTGCTCTCTTTGAACGAGGTATACTTTGGCGAGTGCGTCAGTGCTCGTGTATCCTACATGGAACTGTCAGTAGACGGTGGAGAGAAGGCCAAGACGAAGAATGCAGGTCTTTTGGTCACAACCGGAACAGGATCCACCTCATGGTCTTACAATATCAACAAAATGAACCGACACATGGTACAGACGCTCTTTGAAATTATTGAGGAGGACGAGAATGAACAGAGAATTGCTTCCAGCGGAATTCCTCAGAACAAGGTGATTCGGTCCACAAATAAATTGCTCGTTGACCGAATCACAAAACGGTACAACAGTCAGCTCAAATTCAGCCCAGAGAGTGGGCGAATGATGTACACGGTTCGAGATCCTATCGAAGCGTACACGCTTCCCTACGCACAAGAAATACGACCAAGAGGATACGCCAAAAAACTAGACATTAAATCAAGATGCTTTGACGCTTGCCTTGTAATAGACGGCGGACTCTCTTTCCCATTTAATGATGGAACTCAAGCCATGCTCGAAATGTTTGAGTCGGATGCGCTCCGAACTGTCATTGATCTAAATGAACATGACGATGCACGGCACGAGGATGAGGTGTTTCCCAATCAGAATTTGACCGACCTTACAAAGTAACACGGCGTCGCCTACTAGTGCCAATACTGGCAATTTTTAAATAAGCTTGTCCTACTTGTGATAATGTGATAATTTATTTTAAAAAAATAACAAAAATTAAACATTTACTCAATAAGACTGAGGCTAAAAAGTTAAAAATATTTTTCCTTTAATTATTGCCGTGTAATCTCAGGCTTTTAAATTTGGTGTTATCATCACTTAAAAACATCAATGTCAAATGAGAAAAATAAACTTTTTTTGCACAGATAATAGATACGAAATTTTGTTTCTGCACTTTTATGCATAAAAATATCCGACTTTTTTATTATTAATTCTTGACAATATTTTGTATCATCAACCATTATAATCTACCTCACACTTATTATATAGTACATGTTTATAACAATTTTTTAAACTACCATACTAGACAGGAAACTTTAATAACTACCTACCTACCTATATACTGACAATAACGTATAGTGGCATATACTTATGGATTCTTTTCTTGTGGAAAACAAAACAATGTTAGGTAGGGAACATGTCAACATGGGTAATTAGCAAAAATTAATGTTTGATAAAGTACTCCGTTCCGATATTCACATCTTAGTCATATTATCTTTACATCAACAAATGGTACAAATAAATTCAATATATCCCAGCAAGTGTTTAGTTTTAAGTCAACATGATGCTACTATTTTTCTGTTTTTAAAAAAATGATCCACATTTACTTTTTTCTCTTTATTTTTAAACATGTACATATAAATGTATGCTCCCTGTTTTTACACGGTAAACTAAAACTATTAAAAACAATAATCTTAACTAGCTAGCAATTATTATAATCCTAATTAGCAGAAGTTAATTGCAT
Organism: Homidia socia; assembly: GCA_036850745.1. Classification (NCBI taxonomy): domain Eukaryota; kingdom Metazoa; phylum Arthropoda; class Collembola; order Entomobryomorpha; family Entomobryidae; genus Homidia; species Homidia socia. The sequence continues at coordinate 2,070 of JAANSP010000988.1, forward strand.
TTGCATAGATCATGTCGTGTTCGGGTTCATTAAATCAATTAAATGATACTTTTTTTTCTTTTTTAACTTTACTAAGTATTGATAATTATAATAATAGGAGTGTACTAATAAAAGTAATCAAGACATGACTTTGCTCGCTGACTACAAGCAAATATTACTTGTCTGTCTGCTACTCTCGTTGAAAGGAATAACTAAGGAATTCAGCAGCAAAGGAGACTATTTAGAATCAATAATTAAATCACCGTAAAAAAAACTTTGACAAAAAAGCATGACGTGGCTGGATTCTGGATTTTTTTTTGTTAATCCAAATCAACCAGTAGGAATTTCAAGGATATTGGAAATTGATAAAATCACAAGTATATCGTTTTATATTTTAATAATAATATTTCCTTTTTTTATTTATGTATACCGTACAGAACAAGGCAAGCTTTCAAGATAGAATCATAATACACACGATAATAACTGTAGTAAAAACAAAACTTTTTTTTTACCATATTATAATTAAATCTGGAGCATTTTAAAGTCTTTTACTAAAAGACTTAAACCTATCCGTACATTAATCAATAACAAGATTAAAAGTATGCATTCATTCATAATAATAATCAATTTACACAATATTTACAAGTAGCAAACTTTTGACTTCACGTTAAAATTATTATAAACAATAATACAAATTCATGAAGAGTTCCATCGGTAATAATAATAACATGTAGGTAGTTAAAATAGAAAAAAATGTGATGATATAATAATAATTCCCTACATTACAATGGTAGACATCAAAACACATTTTACCTACGTTATAAATCTTGAAGAAATATTACATACTAAACTTGGTATAGTACCTGTACAATTTAGTATCAACGCTTATTATTATCATCACTATAAATAATTACTTAAAGATAAAGAAAAATGAAAAAGTTCTCCATCGAAGCATAGTTTGGGTTTAGCTGATTTGTTTACATTTCACCAACATTATTGTTTCATGGAATCACCTGCAATTTTGTATTCAGCACTTGTCTCAGCGTCCATACCTTTTGTACGAAAAACTTTTCAAGGTTATCTGCGTGTCGGTAAATATCCGTTGAGGAATCGTTGTAGTAGCGACAGTTTTCGAATATTTTGCCCACATCGCCAATAAACTCGCGGAGATACTCGTACTGTTTGTCTTCTACGCGATTGCTTATGGTTTGCAAGTCTGAAAAGTAGTAAATAAATGGACCAACAATGGTAACATTAGTGTTTCGAGAGATTTTCAAAATAATGCAAAAAAATATAAAATTGTAGCAAAAGTGTCGTTTCTTCTTACTGTCCTTACCCATGGGTTCCTTGATGATGGAAAAGTAGTTGGGAGCTTGGGCCTTTGTCACTGGTTTTCTAAAAGGTTGGGATGACCTGTTGGAAAACAACTCTTTCAAAAGACGAGTGATTGTTGCGTAATCATTAGCATCCAACTTTTTCCCGTTTGGCAAGTTGATTTCCGACCGAGGTTCACAGCTGGGGCAACTGTAGTCTCCTATCGTGTCTGATTCACCTTGAAGCACGCCAACGCATTTTCCATGAAACCAATCCTCGCACTTGTCGCATTGAATGTAGAACCTTGAAGAACAACAATAATTTTTTATTATTTATTATGGATTTTTAATAATGAATCGCACAAAGTTTTGCAAAGAGAATAATATCAGTACTTACTGAGATTCGTTGTAGGGTTTTTTGCACATGCAGTAAAGCTTATCATCTCTGCAGTCATCACATATATATTCAGGCAAGTCCTTCGACATTTCCTCAGTGATTCACGATACACTCCCCATGAAACCAGTTTTCGCATTTGTCGCATCCCACATAAAACTTGTTACTGTCATAAGGCGTTTTGCAAACGCACAACAGTTTCCTTTTGCCACGCTTTCCACCACCTCGACCTCTGGGGCCTCTCGTGCTGTTTGCTGCTCCAGCTGGTGTATTTGGGGTAGAAGTTGGTGGAGCACTTTCTGGACTTTTGCTGTTACTACTTTCCACCATCGCATTGTTTTCCATTTTCCTCTTCTTTAATAGAAATAATACACGGGAATCACAATAATTATAAAAATAACTACGCATAATAGTTGAATGAAGAGATTTTTTAAAAAAAACTTAATTACCTTTGCGGCGCTCCTTGCTTGTGCACCATCATTCACTGTATTGTGTTGTTGAACCACAACCCTTTTTTGCTCTTCCGCTTTACTGTTTGCCAACTCTATTAGCCTTTTGTTTCTCCAATTTTTCTTGGATTTCCCGTTGCGCATCCAGTCTCATTTGGGTAGCAGCTGCTTTCTTCTTCTCCATAATGTCTTCCTTGAGAGCACCTCGTCTTTCTGCTAGAATCTGCTGCTGTTCCGAATTGAGAGGACGCATCAACTCCATCGCAACACTGTTGACATTGTTGTGTACCACAGGTGGTGGTGGAGGAGGCGGTGGCGGAGACATTAGAAATGGGGGAGGACTGTCCAAGTTATTTGGTCGAATAGGTGATTTTCGGGGCTGCGACTTTCTAGCGACAACAACCGGCTGATTCGGAGAAGTTATTATTTCCATAATGTCTTCCTTGAGAGCACCTCGTCTTTCTGCTAGAATCTGCTGCTGTTCCGAATTGAGAGGACGCATCAACTCCATCGCAACACTGTTGACATTGTTATGTACCACAGGTGGTGGTGGAGGAGGCGGTGGCGGAGACATTAGAAACGGGGGAGGACTATCCAAGTTATTTGGTCGAATAGGTGATTTTCGGGGCTGCGACTTTCTAGCAACAACAACCGACTGATTCGGAGAAGTTATTATTGAAGGACTACCAGGGACAGATGGTTCTTTTACTGAGGACAATGCTGCAACCATGTCTTGCCTCCCAACAAGAGACTTTGGGGGCGATAGTAAAGTGGGCAGATTTGCCGGAGGAGAAAGCACTTTGGCGGGAGACACCATTGTCGTTGGTGGCGGAGAACGGACCATGACTGGCGAGGTGACTGGTGACGAGATAGATACTGGTGTGGAAGAAGAACGAAGAACTTCGACAGGACTTTGGTGTTGGGCGGCAGCTAGTGAGGAGGCTGTTAGAGGGCTACTGCTGCTGCTCTGCTGTTTACTTTGCAAAATAGTGGGCAGAGATGAATTGGTTTGCTGAACCGGAGTCGAGTTCAGGGCTACAGACGATTGTTGCTGCTGAACTATTGCAGAAGATGCTGGAGGCATTACTGCAGGTGTTGAGCCTTTTGGTTTTGCCGTGGCTGCGGATGCAACTACTGGTTTCTGCTGCTGTTGTTGTTGAGTTTGCTGCTGAGCAGCCAATTGCTTTTGAATCTGTGCCTGAAGCTGCATCATTTGATTTTGCGTAAGCTCACCAGGATTCACCCCTTGGATGACTACCTTTGGGCCTTGGGGCGTCTGAAAAATTTGCGCCACAATTTTACTCGGCGTTGTTTTTGCTTTTGTTGGAGTAGCTGGAGAATTGACTGGAGAAGCAGGAACAGGCGGTACTGTTTCTGCTGACGAAACAACTAAAGGCAAGGGTGGTGGAGCAGACTTGACGGCGATGGGTGAGGATGCGGCTACACTATTCTGTTGAACAACGACTGGTGATGGAGATAGAGATTTCACGGCAGTCGGTGCAGTTTCCTTTGCAAGTGGCGGCGGTTGAGATTTAGTGGCTGTTATGACAGAGGTTGGAGTTGTTGTAGTAGTAGGTCCTGGAGTGCCAAGTATTAGTGATGGTAGCTGTAGTTGGGGTAACCGGTGGTTTGCTCTGTTGTACTGCATGTGTCTGGGGAGATGAGGGAACTGTTGTTGAGATCGGTTGCTGCTGCTGACTTTGCGAGGAAATTATAACTGGTCCTGGTGGTGAACTTGTCATTTGAATCGGTGGGGGAGCAGATTTTGTAGCAATTACTGGAGTGGGCGAGGAAACGGATGGTTTATTCACGGGACTAGTTGGGGGAATAAATCGCTGTGGGGATGTTGTTGGCAGTGCTGCTGGTTTTGTGGGTTGTGGAGTTGAAGGCGAGGCACCCCTAGGAGAAGATGCTTTTACCACCCCCGGACTTGACACTCTGATAACTGTTGGGGAGGATGTCTTGGCAGACATTTGAGTGCTGGTTGGTGTTGAAGGTGACGTTGTACTTGAGGATTGAGAAGGCTGCTGGACTTTACTTTTTGAAGGCGACACTATTGAAATTGGCAAACCTGGTGTTCTGGTAATTGTCGTTTGCTGTTGCTGCTGCTGTGGAGTCGGTGTTGTTGGTGTTGTGGGCGCGGAAGCCATTTGAGTTTGTTGAGTGGCGACTGTTGTTGTTTGCACAACTGCAGGTGAAGCCACTGATGTAACAGCCTGAGTTGTCGTCGCTACTTGCTGTACCGTCTGCTGCTGCTGCTGTTGTTGAACAGGCAAATGAATTGCCGCCAATTGATTATTTTCTAATCGAACTAGCGCTTTATTTGGCCCCAACAATTGTGTCAATTGGTTCTGTGCTGTTGATGCCAATTGATGTGGAGTCGGTGTTGTTGGTGTTGAGGGCGCGGAAGCCATTGTTTGTTGAGTGGCGACTGTTGTTGTTTGCACTACTGCAGGCGAAGCCACTGATGTAACAGCCTGAGTTGTCGTCGCTACTTGCTGTACCGTCTGCTGCTGCTGTTGTTGAACAGGCAAATGAATTGCCGCCAATTGGTTATTTTCTAATCGAACCAGCGCTTTATTTGGCCCCAACAATTGTGTCAACTGGTTCTGTGCTGTTGATGCCAATTGAACAACATTCCCACCTGCTTTACTCACAACCGCGGCCGGAGAGCCAGCAGCGGGTGAGTTGTTTCCTGTTGTTTGCCCGGGTTTCATAATTTTTTTTACCAAGAGAGGCTGGCCACCTCCCAGCTGACCACCGGCGGGGACTACGATTTGAACCTGTTGTTGGGCATGTTGAAGCATTGCAGCTGTACCTTGTGATGTTGCAGTAGCTGGCTGTTGGATCAAAAATTGCTGTCCTCCAGGTCCCTGAAATATCTGTATAGTTCCGGGACTGGAGCCGACCAAACCCTGAATGATTTGCTGCTGAGCAGTTGGTCGTAACGCAGTTGCTGTATTTGTGGGTAATTGGACAACTTGCTTGTTCAAAATTACTTTTCTTCCCCCACTAGCAATTTCATTGAACTGGCTTGGAGAGAGCAAGACAGTTCTTCCATCCGCCATAACGTGTCGAACAGCAGTGGTCATTGTAGGAGTTCCTGGGGTGGCGGAGACGACCACGTTAGTCCTCGCTGGGGAGGATACCACGCCACTTGCCGCCGCGGAAGCTATCACAACTGACGACGAAGATTGAGGGGTAGCTCCTGTTGGGGAGGAGGAGACGCTATTATTAGGCGCAGATGAACTAGCAACAGATGACACTGCACTTGCAATAGACGCTGAAGATGTAATCACTTGCTGCGCTCCTCCCTGCTGCTGGGTAATCAAATGCAGACCTTGTCCACTTTGAATCAACTGCACAGCCCCTCCCTGAATAATTTGACCTCCACCACTGGTCTGAATCATTTGCGGTCGCACAATTGTCTGCTGGGGTGACTGCCCTGCCGAAGATGTCAGTGGTCATTGTAGGAGTTCCCGGGGTAGCGGAGACGACCACATTAGTCCTCGCTGGGGAGGATACCACGCCACTTGCCGCCGCCGAAGCTATCACAACTGACGACGAAGATTGAGGGGTAGCTCCTGTTGTGGAGGAAGAGACGCTATTATTAGGCGCAGATGAACTAGCAACTGATGACACTGCACTTGCAATCGACGCTGAAGATGTAATCACTTGCTGCGTTCCCCCCTGCTGCTGAGTAATCAAATGCAGGCCTTGTCCACTTTGAATCAACTGCACAGCCCCTCCCTGAATAATCTGACCTCCACCACTGGTCTGAATCATTTGCGGCCGCACAATTGTCTGCTGGGGTGACTGCCCTGCCGAAGATGTTTGCAATACTTGCTTAGCATTTACAATCACGTTCCTTTGTTGTTGCTGAGCTGAGGCAGTGGCCGCAGTAACTCCAGCAGCACCTCCAATAAGCACCGCCTTTCCATCCTGAATCACGATTCTTCCTGGAACTGTAATCTGGCCTGTTGGAGTGGCAGAAGAAATCACTCCACCTACGGCACTGGAAGTTTGCACAACTACCGGGGTCTTCACCGTGACATTTCCACCTGGGGTTGCTACTTGCTTCAGCAACTGCTGCGAGGCAATAGAAGTTTGCACAAGTTGAGCAGCTGCAGCTCTCTGTTGAGCAAGTTGTTTTTGCTGCTGTTGCTGTTGAATTAGAGCTTGTGCTGCCGCACCTTGAATTATCAACTGCTGACCATTCGGCTGTTGAACAATGATTTGATGCTGAGGTTGTGCTTGCGGTGGTTGCTGGAGAGTAACCGTCTGCTTGTTATTAGCGCCAGTAGTCGTAACCAAACCAGTTGTGTTGGAAATGTTGGACTTTACTGCTTGGTTGCTAATGTTGATCACAGGTTGCTGATTCTGTTGCTGACTAGAAACAGCTACTTGAGCCACGTGATGCTGCACCTGCACAATTCCTGAACTTGAAGAGGTGATTACAGGTTGTTGGGTTGCTAAAGCAGAAATGGGATATTTCTCCAGTGGTTGTTGTTGTAGCTGTTGCTGCTGCATTTGTGGCGGTATTGACTGCTGTACCTGATGATGATGTTGATGTGATAACTGACGTTCCAATGTTTGAATTGGCTGGCGTCATGGGAGTAGAAAGGGTTGTCGAAGGCTGGGCTGTTTGCTGCTGTTCACTCACTGGGGTTGGAGTAACAGCAGAATTTGTGACTGGAAGTTGCGAGCTTGTGGTAACCACCTGTTTACCAGCCATATTCATCTGCTGAACTTGCGCCGCACTCACGGTCACGTGAATCTTTCCATCAGCCGTCTGATAGCAATGCTGACCAGGCAAAAGCCCCTTCACCTGAAGCCGTCCATCTGGTAACCGGATGACAGACAACTTTTGTGGTGGTATTGCAGCAGTCATACCAGAATTTGTTGGTGGAAGCTGTGCCTGTCCTACAACGTTGGCCATGGGTTGTCCTAAAGTAGCTACTGCCACAGTAGTTGGCACTTGTGCTCCAGTTTGCTGCTGCTGTTGTTGCATTGGCGTTTGCTGTTGTTGAGGCTGTGGTTGTGGTTGCTGCTGTTGCTGAACAACAGGAGTAGGTAATGGAGTAGGGTTATTTTTAACATTGGTGGAAGCTGTGCCTGTCCTACAACGTTGGCCATGGGTTGTCCCAAAGTAGCTACTGCCACAGTAGTTGGCACTTGCGCTCCAGTTTGCTGCTGCTGCTGTTGTTGCATTGGCGTGTGTTGTTGTTGAGGCTGTGGTTGTTGCAACGTTTGTTGTTGTTGCTGCTGAACAACAGGAGTAGGTAATGGAGTAGGGTTATTTTTGACAACAGAGATAGTTCCACCGGCACCCTTATTGATGGTAATCGTGTTCTGAAGGGGTCTCTTGGTGAGTATTCCACCGTCTGTTGTTGCAATAGCTCCAGTACTTTGTCTATTGGCAAAAAACTTTTTACCCACAACCACTCCACCAACCTTGGAGCTGGTGGGTGTTCCTACTGTAACAGCAGCGGTAGACACTTTTCCAGTTGGAAGTGCAACCAGGAGCGCTTCCTGGAGCAACGAGACCTTTTGCGTTATTCTGCTGCATTTGGAACTGTTGGGAAGCGGTGGGTTGAATAGGTGTGGTGGATACTGCCTGCTTCGTACCGTTGCTTGAACCTCCATTTGCATTATGCTTGGCGTGGCCATCCCGCTTGGAAAGATGAACCGCTCTTTGCATCTTCATTTCCGTCTCAATTGTTTCTCGCATCAATTCCGCAGTTTTTACTGCCGATACTGTTTTCTCTGCCAGGTCTATTTGACGGATCATGGTTACGAATCACTTGCTCAATTGTACTTTCCACAGTATCCGAAATTGATGAAGAGGAAGAAGAACTGGAGGAGGATGAGGAGGACATGACATTTGGAGTGGTACTCCCAATACTAACAGCATTTATAGCTTGCTGTTGTTGTACGGTGGAGTTGAAGGGCTGACTATGCTGAGAAGCTGCAGAATATGTTCTTCTTTCTCCCGTGTGTGTTGGATTATGTGAAGGGTCATACTTTTCAGGCTGCTTTATAGCTATCACCGCTTTTGGTTCTCGTGGAAGGCGTGTTGCTGTCTGAGAATCTACCAGTAGTGCCCACAGTGTGCTTCCGATCTATTCTGTCTCCATAATACCGTATCTCCCACAGATCCAACTTTTCCTCCTCGACCCAGTCCTCGGTAACTACAGGCTCGGTTTTGTCTGGAGATTCTGCCCGTTTCCTCTTTCTTAGTCCGATTCGAGACGGGGTTATCTCTGGAAAACAATATTGAGAAAATATTAGGACTAATTTAAAATACATCCATTCAAAATATTGAAATTCAAAGTTTTTATAAAAAAGATCACAAAGTCAAAAGTAATTAAAGAGTGAATATATAAAGCCGACAAAAGACAGCAGCAGCAGTCTTTCTGCATGTTCATCATCCTCTCTCATAATCATCAACACGCATGCATTTCATCAAAATGTAAACCAATTTGACGCAAAATTAATAACTTGAAATAAATTAATAATTAGAAATTTCAGCAAACACATAGACTACAGGTTAAAAATATTAAATACAAACGGAAAGGTGACAACAAAAAAAATTTAAATAAAGAATTATTTTTTTCAACAGTAGCAAAAGTTAAAGGAGCCTTTAAAAAAATGTTACGTAAATCTGAAGAATTCTCTAACCTGAGCTTTCTCTCATTTTTGCTATATGAAGAACAAAGACAAAAAATTCATGATTATTAATTTTTTAATTTTTTACATTGCACTACTTAATACCTTACACTTGTAGTAGTATGATGGGTGTGACCGATTTTCGTTAGTTTATTTTCAAATACGCTGAGAACCGTGTGTGCTTTGTGCAGTATAGGTTATTATTAAATTAGCGGTAAATTAGCTAACTGTATCAGTATCAGCGGCAGCAGCAATAATTGTGATCATCGGAGCAATAGTAATGTTTGCTTTTGTACAATGTAAGGTAGGCGATAATAAAAATTTTATTTAAAAAAATCCTACATACCTCGAATAGTTTTTGGAGCATCAATAGGAACCACTTGCTGTCTTCGAAGATACTGAACCCTTTCCATAAATCTACCCACAATTTTATGATTCAAAATTTCAGTGGTAATGATTTCCGTGTCCGTATGAACTTGATTTCTTCCCTCATTGTTTGGTATTTTGGCCTGCAAAAGCATTTTTTTATTACAAATTAAATTTGTATTATTCAATTCAAACCAAGACACAGACTTTAAAACTAAATAAAAGTTCATTTAGTTCATACCAAGATATCATCCCATCGAATGGAAGCATACAGGATTCTCAGCTGCATGGCCACTGTAGCCAATGAGCTGGCATGAGTTATTTTGTACTGCCACGCTGTTCTGAAAACGGGCCTTCCACAGGGTAGGGACCACCCCCAGCTTCCACTCTTTTGATTTTGAAAGAATCCAACGGGATTAAAGAGTCGTCCTGCAGTCCTTGCCAATCTTTTCAGCTCAAACGGAGCAAGCACTAGAATGCTCGGTTTTTTTGAGGTGGCATACCGGAACGAAGAAAGTTGAGGATATTTGATAGCAGGGGTTTTGGATTTCTTTTTGGCGTTGTGAAGGCTGGAAGAGGCGCCTCCACCAATTCCTCCCGAGGCTGGAGTGCTTGAGAGCAACCGTTAAACAATCTGGAAGTTTTTTCATGTACAACTTATGACTGGTTCCTTCCAGAGTGTACTGCCTCTTGTCCTCAATTTCCTTGTATACTTTGTAGTACTTTTCTTTCTCTATTTCTCTCATCCTCTCCTGTTTAAATCTAGTCGTTTCTTGGAGGCAAAATTTGAGGCGGCACATGGGAGAGTAGCAAATTTTCTCATAGATACGCTCCCTGTTCTTTCCTTTGGTTTTCATAAACTCTTTTGCTTCCTTCCGACATTCGGATGAGTAGCAACAAAAGGCGTACGCACCACCCAGTGTAAGATTATCGTCAACCACTTCTTCACCAGGATACTCTTCTGCTTCTTGAGCTCTCTTCTTTTCCTCTTCCTCAAACTGAATCAGACCAGGCTTGGCTTTGGCGACCATTTCCTCCCCGTAAGTTCCTTTTAGCTGTTTTTCTTCCAAGGACATTAGAGTCAGCCTTCGGTGGAGTAAACTGTCTAGATATTCACACCGACGGGCAACCTTTGGATAGAGAATACGATGCGCCGATGCAAGTCCAGAGGAAACGTTGACAAGTTCAGTCTTGAACTTTCGACCCTGAGAATCGTCAGTAGTTTTGTTATCAGAAGCAGCGGTTGCTGTTGCAGTGCAAGTGGCAGCAGCAGAGTCACTTGCTGCTGATCCCCTGCTATTTTGAGATTCTGATGATGAGAGTGATGCTTCTGAAGGAGTTTTTGGCTGGGCTTCCTCTTCTGCTGTGGATGCACTGCTTACTTCCTTTTCGCCTGCCTGTTCGGTATTATCTGCTGATGGAGAAGATGCTGAACTATTTACATCCGGACTTGATGATTTTTCCACATTGCTGTCTTTGGATTCAATTTGGTCGAGTTCCATTGCCTCATCCTCTTTCTGTCCATCTTTCTCACTTTTAACGTCAACGTCCATCTCTTTATCAGCTACCCCGACATTGTTGCTCTTTCCGTNTCAACGTCCATCTCTTTATCAGCTACCCCGACATTGTTGCTCTTTCCGTCAGTCTTTTCATTTTCCTTGCATTCATCATCAGTTTGCTGCTGGTTCTCTGCTGACGACTCGGACTCTGTGCTTTGGTCTTTGTTGTTGGATTCTTCTGATGAGACTTCACCATTGACCATCATTTTTCTTTCTTGCTTAGTTTCCGCCTCCTCCTCCTGTTTGTCTTTTTGTAATTTTTCTTCAATGCAATCTACATCCATGGGCTCTTCTTTAGCAACACCTGCCATCTCATTGATAGCATTTTTCTTATCACTTTTAGACTTTGGCTCATCATCTCCTTCAACCGATCCCTTTTGGTTTTCCTTTTCTCTCTCCTCATCGCCATCATTATCCTCAATCTTTATTACTTCTGCGGTGGAGCTTGTCTTTAACTGTTCCTCTTGACTCTTTGGAGTGTCTTCTAGCATTTCAACATCCGCGTCACCATTTTCCTTATTCGCTATTGATGGCAGGAGACTTGGCGCCACTGCTGTCACTCTGATCATCTTTTCCATTTTCAGTTCCGTCGCACGAAGAGGACCTTTCTGCATCTGCTGGAATACCAGTTGACGTGTCATTACTATCACTACTACTAGCTGCAGACATATCTGTCTTGGAAGAGGATGATGATTGTGCAGCAGTAGTATTTGATGTGGGAGGAGTAGCAGCGGCAGCAGCGGTGTTTGTCACAGCTAAATTCCTCTTTGCCATTAGCTTGCTGTAAACACCAGGATCAATCAGCATTGTCTTTACTTTTCCAGTCTCGTTCTTCACCTGGATAACGTGAGAGGATGATGATGGCGCAGCAGAAGCATTTGATGTGGGAGGAGTAGCAGCGGCAGCAGCGGTGTTTGTCACAGCTAAATTCCTCTTTGCCATTAGCTTGCTATAAACACCAGGATCAATCAGCATGGTCTTTACTTTTCCAGTCTCGTTCTTCACCTGGATGACGTGCTTGTGTGGACCTGCCAGTAAACCAACTTCTCTACAATCCTGAGATTTGCATCTTCTCATGTTACTCAGCCAGATCCAACCCCACCTCCCATGGACTCTGTACTCTTCTCCCTTTTGCTTGTAAACTTGATGTCTGATGGGGAGCGGATTTTTGGTAAACTGGGATTCTCCCTTGAGACGATCCTCCTCGTCGTCCTTGTCCTTTTTATCTCGCTTTTCCGACTTTTTTCTCTCCTCCCTTTCCAGCAGTGTCATTCGAGAGAAGCGAACATGACCTGTGCTTTCGGACCACACAGGATTGTAAACAGCGTTCCGTATACAGGCGGAGATCATCAGCATGGCTCGGGAAAAGTCCAGCGCACAGTGGCCAGTCTGCACGTTTGCTAGCCAGGTCTTTCGCAACATTGGCCAATTGACATGCATAAGTGTTGTGGGGAGGACTGCTTCCATATGGGTAAGGGCTCCCCTCAAAGCGCTGATTTGAACTTGACGGGTGCAGCCAGTAAGATCTTTGATGCCGTACTTGCATTCAGATGCGGTTGTGAGAGAAAACTTGTGCGACATGTGTCGTTTCCTGTCACGCTCTTCGTTATGCTTTCCTTTACTTGTGGCAAGGGGGTCGGAAATGAAATGGTTTACGTACGATTTAAAAAGATTCTCTTGGCCTAATTTGTACAGTCCGGTGGATTTAAGTCTAGTCACGCGTTCTGGCCCGTCCCCTTCCATATCTTTGCCGTTCTCAACGTCTAGGTACGTCTTGCGCCGTAGAGTATTCTGCAGACGAGTCACTTCTTCAGTAACTTCCACTAATCTTTGCCGTTCTCAACGTCTAGGTACGTCTTGCGCCGTAGAGTATTCTGCAGACGAGTCACTTCTTCCGTAACTTCCACTTGCCTATAAATTTCGTCTTCTATCGCTTTTATGTTAGATACCAAGATTGACTCATAGTTGGTAGCATCCAAATGACTTATCAAATCCTCCACTTGCCCGCGTGTCGTGTAGTACCAAACTTCTGAGCCGTCTTCACTTTCACTGCAAAATAAAACAAAAGTTGAAAGTACTATATTTAATGTACAAGTTGAAAGTACTATATTATACTACAAACTACAGACAAAAGCCAAACTATTGAACGTTTTCTTTTTCATTTCAACTTACACTAAAATTCGGCGGACTAGGAACCAGTATTTTCGGCCGTGACGATCATAACCAAGTCTCTCGTGACGAATGAGAAGTCCCATAATTTCGTCTTCTATCGCTTTTATGTTAGAGACCAAGATTGACTCGTAGTTGGTAGCATCCAAATGACTTATCAGATCCTCCACTTGCCCGCGTGTCGTGTAGTACCAAACTTCTGAGCCGTCTTCACTTTCACTGCAAAAGAAAACAAGAGTTGAAATGTACAATTAAAGTGTTCAAACTATGTTAAACTACCCACAGTCGAAACCCAAATTATTAATTGTTACATTTTCATTTCAACTTACACTAAAATTCGGCGGACTAGGAACCAGTATTTTCGGCCGTGACGATCATAACCAAGTCTCTCGTGACGAATGAGAAGTCCCATCTTTTCTACCTCGGAAGTACAATCATTTACACCAGGGATCTGAAAAAATAAATAATTTATCATTAATCATTTTTTTAAATATGTTAATACCTCAGGCATGTATACACAAAAAGTTTACTTTCTTAAAATGCATTTATTTTTACTCACTTGGTGTTTCATGCATACAGGACATTTCCACATATCCGGAGGATTATCTGGATCCTTGAGAGGCGGACTAAGACATTCGATATGGTAAACGGCAGGAACAGGACTCGCAACAAATCAGTTCACCAAGGCGGTTGCAAGCCCTGCAGTGATCTTCGTGTAATATCGTCCCATCTCCGAGAAGTTGTTCTCTCACTGCATTTGTTGTCAGGAATTGGTCAACCAGCCAGCCAAGCACTTTTATTCGTACCGCTGGACCACAAAAGGGATATTCCACCGATACCATTGCATCATAGACATCCTTCCACGCTGGATCACTTTCCAAGTAGGAGCGTATCGTCTCAGGCCAGGTAATGTGGTCAACAAAGTATACAACCGACTGTACCGAGTCTTTTACCTCGTTTGGACCAAACAGGGTGCCATTGGCATCTTCTTCTCGAATGACGCATCTCAATAATTGGATATGCATATCAAATGTGGTCAACAAAGTATACAACCGACTGCACCGAGTCTTTTACCTCGTTTGGACCAAACAGGGTGCCATTGGCATCTTCTTCTCGAATGACGCATCTCAATAATTGGATATGCATATCAGCCAAAAGGGAGCTTTGATCCTCACAGGCCAACGCAGCACAAAAATCCTCGAAACGAAATGGAGATAACCGGACTAGTTGATGAAATCTTCGTAAAGGCTCGTAAATCTCAACAGCTTTGACAACATGTTCTCTGGAGAGAAGAAGGTCGTCTGAAGAATTGGGCAATTCAAGTGGCGGGATATCAGGCACTTTTTCCGTGTCAAGCCAGATAGGTACAGGAGGACTTGGTAACCTTGATGAAGTGACACGGGATGAACTCACAGAGAAATCCGAGTCGCTTTCGTTATCATTGTCTCCGGCCAATGACACGCTATCTGCTTCAGACTCCTCCTCCTGCTCTGACTCCAAATCATCCTCCTCAGGTTCAGATTCATTTTGATCAGACTCAAAATCTGATCCGTAATGATACTCATAGTCGTGACGGGACGAGTAGGTGGATCGACGACCTCCACTTGTTGCACCTCTTCTACCTCCGCCAGACGACGCTGTGCTTCCACCAGTGCTCCGTCGTCCGTCCACTCTCACAGCTATACATTCTGGTTTTGTGTGCTGATAGGAATGCTGTTGGTGTCCTCTACTTGACCCGGATGGTCTTCCTGGAGGGCGACCCCGGCCACGAGCTTCCACCAGTGCTCCGTCGTCCGTCTACTCTTACAGCTATACATTCTGGTTTTGTGTGCTGATAGGAATGCTGTTGGTGTCCTCTACTTGACCCGGATGGTCTTCCTGGAGGGCGACCCCGGCCACGCCGACCTCGACTTGAAGGAGTTCCATTTGTATTCCTACTGGAAGTGGGTGTTTCGGAGCCACCTCCTCTTGAGTTGGTTGACAAGTATGTCGGTTTCTTGTATGGGTTATTAGAATTTGAAGGTGTACTAGGAGTTGCTCCTGTCGAAGAGGCGAGCGAGTTACGGGTTGATCTTCTTGGGCGATCCATCACACCATTCTCGCTCATAACTGCAATAATCAAATTCAAACATGATGAATTAGCAAGAATGAATCAATCAAAGAATGACAACAATATGAGAAGACGCCACAGTAATTACCAGAAAGCTACAGAATATAGATATGACACCGAACATTTTCAAACTTTGATCTCTTGGTTTTTAAATTCTTTGGAACTTGTTATTGGAACAACAACAACAACAAATTTACTCCTAATAACACAAACCGTGACCTACACCAAAGTATTAACAAAGTCTAAATACAATATTAGCACTATTGTAATATTTAGTTT
>JAANSP010000989.1:0-17353 GCA_036850745.1 Homidia socia
AGTAAGCCAACCGAAGAAAGTCAGGGTCTTGTGCTTTATTTCAAGTACATATTATGTACGTACTTACTATATGAATACACTGTAAAGGTTTAGTTGGAGATAAGCGTAATGTAAGATGCATGTATATAAGCAAAGCGTAAATTCAAGCGTCAAACAACGTGATACTACATGTGGTGGTCGAGTGTGCATGTGTGCGTCAAGGTATTCTTACAAAAGATAAATTGATATAAAGGACATTTTTTCTTGTGATCATTATAATTGCTGAGATGCGGTGATGATGATGATGATGATGAAGATGTGCATGTGGAATGCTTGACATTTTTACATTGGCATTTGTCCAGTGGGAGCCAGCCAGTGAGCAAACACAAGCAAGTGCTGCTGCTGCTGCATAAGAGTGAATGGATGAATGAGTGTGACAACAATAATAATAGGAAGTAGTAGTATAGGAGTAAAATGATGTGTGAGTGGAGAGAAAGTGCTGAGACCTTCTTAAGGCGAGGTCTAGAAAGGAAGGTCTTGTGCTTTGTTTGTTTGTTGGGAAGGCTTTTGTGAAATAAATACACAACCTCACTCTAATTTCTGTCTGTTTTGTTTCTTTTGTAGACTGGATCATCGTTCATCCTCAGTCTCGATAGAGGAGAGCAGCAGTGGTAACAACAAATGTATTAGTACAAACCACTGACTCACCCATTATCATCATCATACTCTACTACCATATCCAACCATCATCATCCCACTACGCCAAAAAGCTGGTGGTGAAGAAAATATCACATTATTGTAAAAATGGATGACGAAAATCCACCTCCGAGTCGGCCTTACAGGATCCGACGTCCATCCGCTTCGTTAATCTCTAGTACAACTTCACCAATGTTCTCAGCACCACCACCTACTCCAGCGCTCCAACCACCGCCAAGTCCTATGGCCCATCACAGCCGTCATAGGCCCAATACTAGTAATAATAACAGTAATGGAGCAATATCTCAAAATAATAGTAATAATAATTTTGGACCCGGTGATATTGATGATGACGTTCAGCCATCGTCATCGTCCTCTCCGTTTCCTCCACCCTCCCCTCGACCAAGGGCCGGAGGTAGTTCCCAGCAGCAGCAAGTTGTTGCTGGTACCAGCTCCAGTTTTAGTCGCAACTCAGGTCCTCAGTCACCACTGAGCAGTCCCGATTCTACATTTTGGGGCGGAGCGGCACCTTCACCTTCCCCCGTTACTCATAGCAGTTATAGGGGTGGACCATCCACCCCCGGAGGGAATGTGTGTTGTTTCTTCGTCAACAGTTGATGACGTACCACCCTCGCCATTTTCTCCAGCCGAGGACCTCAACAATAGTAATCACCACAATGGAAGCAATAGTGCTAACAGCAGTAATAGCTCCAGCAACAACAACAACAACAATAATAATGTCAGTGCAAGTTTGAACAGTGTGAGCAACTTGTTAAATAATTCCATTCTGGGAGGACCAGTGGCAGGTCCAAGTAACAGTGGTGGTGGTGGTGGAAGCAGTGCAAATAAACAGTTGATGATGTACCACCCTCGCCATTTTCTCCAGCCGAGGACCTCAACAATAGTAATCACCACAGTGGAAGCAATAGTGCTAACAGCAGTAATAGCTCCAGCAGCAACAACAACAATAATAATAATGTCAGTGCAAGTTTGAACAGTGTGAGCAACTTGTTAAATAATTCCATTCTTGGAGGACCAGTGGCAGGTCCAAGTAACAGTGGTGGTGGTGGAAGCAGTGCAAGTAGTTCTGGTGGTATAATAACGAGTAACAATGGGAGCTTACTGGTACACCATCGTATAAGTCAGTTGATAGTGGCGAGTGGAAGCAGTGGCAACAGTAGTGGTAGCGCAAATAGTAGCAACAATCAGCAGCAGCAGCACTCTGCTCTCATTAGCCAACTTAATCAAGAGGTGAATCGCCAAAGTCATAATAGTTTCAATGAAAGTACTCATCAACATCATTCAACTTCCTCTGCTGCTGCTGCTGCAGCATCCTCCTCATCGCAAAATGCTGCATCACCGACATTTAACATGTCTCCGCTTCGGAACAAGATCAAAAAGGCATCTAGCTTTGAAAGATTTTCTCAGGCACAAGCTGCATCCGGTGGAAGTAGTAGTAGTAAGTAGAGCAACAAGTGGTAATGCGGTAAGTGGAATTTCCACTGGCGCCATTGTTTCGAATGAAGGTTCAAGTAGTCTGTCAGTTACAATATCCAGAGCAGGTGGAGGCGAGATTATTAACAACGGCAGTACCAATAGCAGCAACATTAGCAATGCCATTAATAATAATAATAACGAGCAACCGATCTCATTACCACTGGCTACCCCTTCCAATCCTCAAGCATCATCAACTATCGTTTCCAGACTTACAAATAATTGGGAACCTGTTGTAACAGCGACACCGGCACCGGCAATAATAAATTCAAGCTCGACTTCATCATCCTCCACTTCCACCCCCTCCACGTCAACTTCGTCCTTCCGATTAAGTCAAAATGTTCATTTTGGTAGTGACAAGCCCCATATTAAAATCCCGAGCAAAAAACTTGCGGCCAAACTTGCTAGTGTATTTGAACAGGAGCAGTTAAATGAGGCTGCTGCTGCCGCTGCTGTTTCCGTTGCCAATATTATCAATGTTCCATCGACATCCTCCTCCTCCTCAGTGTCTTTGGGAGGACAAAGTCATCATCACCAACAACAGCAGCAGCATCTAGGAATACAACAATCCACATCATCTTCATCATCAGTATCCATTGCCCAATCTTACCTGAACAACTCATCGTCGTCTTCTCAGGGCCAAAGCAATGCTATAGTAGCTAATAATAACAATAATGCCAATTCTACTCTAAGCCAAATACTGAACGAAGGACCTGCACATCATCTAACCGGTATGGGCGGATTGATGAGTGCCGCAGAGGAGCAAATTATGAGTCATCATCACCATCACCATCATTCTCATCAAGGAGGAGTACATGGCAGCGTCTCTGCAAGTAGTCACGAGAATCTTATCAGGGAGCTGAGTGAAAGTCCGTTAAATCTCACCGAAAATAGTAGTAGTAGTAATAATCATCATCAGCAGCAACAACACCACATTTCTCATACCCACCACACCCAATCACAATCCATTTTACCACAAAGAAACCCAGTGATTTCATCCTCATCTCGAGCTTCTTTTAGCAACTCCTCAACCTCTACATCGTACACAAACTCCACTACCACATCTTCAGGGAGCAGTGGTGGTGGTAGTAGTACAAACCTGCTTCTTAGTAAAAAGATTCCTCTTACCCCAAAACAAAAGTTGTTGCATCGTATTCAAAGTGGTGGGGGTGCTGTGTCTCCACCACTTGAACATCAACAACCTCAACAACAACAACAACCTCCACCTCAACCACCACAGCAAACATCGTTACAACAAATCCCCTCACCTCTTCCCCATCAGCAACAGCAGCAGCAGCATCAAGTTTTGTCAATACAACAGCAACAGCATCAACTGCAATCAAGTCCTTCTCCCCCGCACAATGTCCAACAACTTTCACAGCAGCTCCAACAATCATCCATATCAAATGCTCTGCCGACCATACAATCTACAAGTAGTTTGACAATCTGTTAACCTTTCTCTTGTTCAACACGATCAACTCCAGCAGCAAAATGCTGGAGGGGGTCACCTAATTCTATCCAGCGGTGGTCCACATTCCCCCAATTATCAACAATTGGATCAATGTTCATATGATGCTTTAATTCGAGTAAGGGAAGATTTGGCTGTTCAGGAGGCACTTGGAAAAATCATTGAGGATCCCAGTAACGTCAACAACATGCCGTATGATACTCCCGAGGCGTACGCCTACTACCAAAGTATTTTAAACGATGAGATTTTTGCCGGTAGTGCCAGCACAGGGAACGCTGCTCAACAGCAAGGACCCACTACCATTTCAAGTAGACAAGCCATGCAACAGCAACTCGCTGGAAATCTTCAAGATCCCAACGAGGCTTTGCAACAGCAGCAGCAGCAACAACAACAGGGTCAGCATTCTGGACAGATGGAATTTGTACTTGGGCTTTCAGCAGAGGATCATGATAGAAATGTTTCTAGAGCGGATGACTTGTCGTTGGGAGGAGATGGAGGAGGGCAACAACAATTTCTGGATCCTAATGACGCTCTAGCTGCCATGAAATCTCACAGTCAGACTGAAAGCACGTTACGGAATTTGTTAATGATGGATTCCAATAGACATGTGACTTCAGAGGATGTTTGGCTTTTGGCAGAGTATCAGCAGAACCAAAACAGACTTTTATCTAATGATTTTAGTGGTCGATCCTCGTCCTCATCAATAAGGAATGGAATGATTAGTGGTGGAACAACGGGAATGAATTCTGGCTCTATAATGAGCATAAATGGTCTTCCAACGAGTGTTGGAGTTAGTTCGTGGAATAATGATACGTCATGGCAAAGAACAAGCATTGCCTCCGGCTCAACGTGGCAGCATCACGTTGATCAAGATGAGGTGATGGACATGTCAATGATTGAACCTGACAAAGGAGGCTCTGGAAATGGTACAAGTGGGAGTGTTGTCGTAACCAAAAGGATTTCACAGTTGCATGCCGCTTACGGGGATCAAGGAATGGATGATGTAAATTTGGTTTCTGACAGGGATTTGGCAACGGGATTACCTCTGTTACAGAATATACCCATGTCAATGGCAATGGAGCTACAACAACCATTAGGGATTTTGCAGAGCACTTCTGCCAACTCCTTGAAAAATACTCTTCTCAGCAGTCAATCGAATGGAATGCCCATTGATCTCCAGCAACATCACAAAATGCTTTCTGGTTCTGCCATGGACATGGATGATCAGCCGGTGAATTTAATGGCAGCGGTTAATTTGGAACAGGAACTGAGTCATCATTCAAATGTAGCGTCCTCAATGTCTCATCATCACCATCATTCACAAGAACAATCCCAGCAGCAGCAGCAGCATTCTGCTGCGCATTTGTTGCCCCATCATTTGGCCGAAGTAAAGTCACTTGGTCATTCTAGCAGTAACAATGCTAATGATCATCAACAAGGTGGATCTTACACACTACAAATTCATCAGCAAAACCAACCCCCTCCTCAGCACAGTATGCAAAATGACTTTCACCACTCACAACAACAGCAGCAGCAACATTTGGTTGATGTGGGCAATTTAAGTCCTGCGCTGGATAACATTGATGAGCGACGAATTATTCGAGTGAAAAAGAACAAGGAAAGTTTATCCTTGAATCAGGAGGACGTATCCGCTGGACTTCCACCTCCCAACATCATTCCAGACAAGCCTGTTCAACCAAAATCTCACGCAAGTTTGCCAGCACCATTGCAGCTTATCAAAATCGGGAATACCGATGATGAATTGGCGGTATACACGAGAAACAAAGCGATTCCTCCAAATACTCGTTTTGGTCCTGTGGAAGGCTCATTGAAAAAAGCGTGTGTTGACGATATGGACACAATGAATGCGGTCTACCCCTGCTTGATACTGTCTGATCATCAAAATATTCTTTGGCGTGTGGACAGGGAGGATGATGATAACTGCAACTGGACAAAATTTGTTCGTATGGCCCATTCCATAAAAGATCAAAATGCGCTCGTAAGCGAAGGTGATCATGATGGCTTGCTTTACTTTACAACGTGTAAGGAAATTCCACCCAGAAAGGTAATATAAAGTTTTGAGGTATTTCATCTTTTTTTCAAAGAAAATGAGAAAATAAATAACCCATTGTGTAATATCTTTTTACCTAGGAGTTACAAGTTGGCTTTAGTTTAGAATATGCCCAGAAATATGGTTTGCCGTATCTATTACCCTTGACCAACACCACTAGTAGTGCAGTAAATTGTAATGTTCCTTCTCCTGGAGGCTTCTTAGATGATGGGAAAATCAACATTTCTCATTTGCAACAACAACAACAACAACATCAATCGCATGCATCCACCGTCTCATCCGTAATCCACGGCTCGCAAAACTTTCTCCACCATCAACAGCAACAACAAACACAACACAACCACCATCAGCTACAAAAGTCTATGGAAGAAGAGCCAATCATTGTTCACCACAGTCATCATGGTCATCAAGTGCAGTCGGTGTCAGTGAGTCCAGAGACAACATCATCATCATCAGTATTGGATCCACCTCAATCACAACATCAACAGCCCCAACCTCAAATGACACCCCCACCTCAACAGCAGCAGCAGCAGCAAAAAAGTGTTATTGTCGAGACATATCAGTGCTTTGAATGCGAACAAGAGTTTCAGGATGTGGGTTTGCTACAGGAGCACCTCGATAAAATGCACAAGGAACCGGAAATACGGCGACCGAAAAAGAAAGCAATTAAAAAGTATCAGCAGCAGCTCCAACAACAGCAGCAAAATTCGGCAGTTTCCACAACCAAATAATTCATCATCCTCGTCGGCAGTAGTAGGAGCAGCCGAGGTTTTGGATAGTTCATTTTCCTTTGCTGCAGGTCGAGATGAGGCTCATTCAAACAGCAGTAATAATATCCAACTTTCCAGTCAGCAACAGCAACAACAAGATCAAAGTGGAAAAGTTGACAGCAGCAGTCAAAGCAATGCAGTGGACTCTTCCGATCTTTTGTGCATGGGAAATTTGCCACTTACTAAGAAAAGAAAAGCAGCCTCAACAATGAAAGCATTGTCATCTGCAACATATTCATCGACGATTGCGTCGACAAATTCTAATAATAATGCGAGTAGCAACGTAGTGTCCACAGGCACAAACAAAGATGATAACAATGACGATGGAGTCATCTCCGTGGTTCAAAAAACGGATACAGTGGTCAGCAGTGGCCGTCGTGGAAGCATAAATAATAAAACCGCTGCAGCAACATATTCATCGACGATTGCGTCGACAAATTCTAATAATAATGCGAGTAGCAACGTAGTGTCCACAGGCACAAACAAAGATGATAATAATGACCATGGAGCCATCTCCGTGGTTCAAAAAACGGATACAGTGGTCAGCAGTGGCCGTCGTGGGAGCATAAATAATAAAACCGCTGCATCAAACAAGAACTCTGCTAATAGTAATAATAGCGTGATTAGTGGCATGGATCTTGACAGTGACTGCGAAAAACATGGGGAACAACATCAACAAATGCAAGTTGACGGTGGTAATGAAAATGATGTGACAGCAAGTCAACCTCCTGCAAAAGTAAAGTGTACAATGTGCTATAAATCATTTGCAACAAAGGAGAGGCTGGATAGGCACATGATTGTACACAGCGATGAGGATACAAAAACCTCTCAAATGCCCCTTCTGTCCGAAGCGTTTCCTTACAAATTCTGCTCTTGCAGGACACATCAAAACGCATGCAGGTGAGTATTTTTCCCCAAAAGGAAAACGTAGCCACAATTATAGATTTATTCATTTTACATACTTTTCAATGTTTATGCATTATTTCTTTAAAATCATTTTTCAGAGGAAGGAAAATGTTTTGAATGCCCCATCTGCAACTTTTCAACGCAACAGTTGCTGCAGTTAAAGGAGCATGTACAGACACATAAAAATAGGGACAGTGGGCTTTTTCACTGTCCGCAATGCCCAAAGGTAATTGTCCAATTAGTTACTTTTTGACAATATTATTTGTGGACAGTTTGAGCAATGAACGTAATTTGAGCTTGTACTTGCATTACAGAAATTTTCCGCTTACTCAATGATCCGTAAGCATATCAGAGCATTCCATGGTCCCCGGCAGTATGAATGCGAGCAGTGTCCAATGTCATTCCCGACTTCTGACAAATTAAAACTGCATAAACTGAAGCATTCAGATCATCGAGAGTTTCTTTGTGCCGAGTGCGGACGACAGTTTAAACGAAAAGACAAGCTCCGCGAGCACACCAAGCGAATTCATGAGACAAAACGAAAAGCGATAGAACTGACACTTCCAAAAGACAAAAGTATCAAAAAATTTCTCCCAAGAATTTCGCCAGAGGAGTACGAGCGTTTCGTCTACAAATGTTCGGAGTGCATGGTCGGTTTTAAAAGACGTGGAATGTTGGTTAATCATTGTAAGTATAAAAATAATTTCACATGGCTATAATGATTGACCAGAGGAGTACGAGCGTTTCGTCTACAAATGTTCGGAATGCATGGTCGGTTTTAAAAGACGTGGAATGTTGGTTAATCATTGTAAGTATAAAAGTAATTTCACATGACTATAATGATTGATATTTTTTACAGTAATAATAACATTTTTCCAATCATTGTAATTGTATTTTTAGTGGCAAAAAGACATCCGGAAAAGCCTCCACAGCAAGTTCCTGAGCTTAACATGCCAATTGTGAGACCAACACGAAACTACTTTTGTTTGTATTGTGACCGTGTGTACAAGTCAAGCTCGAAAAGGAAAGCACATATCATCAAAGCACATCCTGGAAAACCCGTACCTCCTCAAGCAAGAAGTAAAGACATTCCTCAGCAGCTTGTCAGCTTTATAGATCCGCAGCCGCTGCAGCCTGGAACTATTGTTCAGACGCTGACAGACGATGGAAATAATACAGCCAGAGCTGGTGTTGTTAGCTCTAATGTCACATCATCTAGACTAGCTAGTGGGGCTGTGTCCACATCTACTTTGGCTGCCGTTGTAAGAAGAGAAACAGTTGTGGGGAAAGTTGTGGCTCAACCGCATGGTTGTCAGTGGTGCCATCGTCAGTATGCGACCAGAGCCAAATTGTTACAACATCAAAGAAAAGCCCACATTCATTTAATGCCTCCAGACATGCAGGTTAGCACTCGTGCAAAGCCTTATGTATTTTTCATTTTTGTGCAATTTCATACCATTACATGTAGTTTAAAATATGATGTCAAACTTTCTTTTTGCAGATGCCTCGTACTCAAAAGAACAATGTTATGAGAAAAGAGGAAAGCGCAAAATCAAAATCGTCACCAAATATCAAAATCGAGCAAGAGTCGGTCATTTCATCAAACGTTGCGTCATCAAAAATGGACTCAACCTCACAAAGGACGCCCAAAGGAGCCATTCACAGTGTGCATAGTAATAACATAAACACAACAGCAAGCGTTGTTGTGTCGCAATCAACCACATCCAACTCCAATAACACCGTAGGAGCGTCATCATCATCCGGAGCAGCAATTTCGCAGTCTTCATCATCATCATCATCGCCCACGTCCTCCATTGTTTCTGCTCCAGTAACAACAACCACAGCTTCGGCAGCAACCCTTCAAGCACTTCAAGCCGAAGGTCTCCCATTTCAAACAGAGGATGGTGGTTTGGTTGGAATTCTTGTGGCACAAGTGGGTTCAAATGTGGAGCTCGGAAATTTGGTTCAAGGTGACGTTCCCATTGTAATGTTAACAACACAAGCGGTTGGTGGATCCTCTGCAACGGCCCTTTCCGCTCTTCAAGGTGTAAACTTTAGTGTGCTTCAAGCTGGCCAGGTGGCTAATTTGAGCAACGGTTCCAGTAATGCCAATACAATAACTACTGCTACAAGCACCAGTAGTAGTTGTCACAATAATAACGGTACCAATGCATCTCCAAATATCATCTCCATTACTTCAACAAATAATAATAATAGTAATACTACTACTACTGCAAGTCTAGATGGCACTGGAGCTTCCTCTACTGGAATCATTACTATTAGCACAGGAAGCAATGGTGGTGGCAATAATAGTAGCAGTAATGGTGTTACAACGGTCGCACGAAACGTTATTCAACATCATCAGAGTAGTGGTAATAGCAGTAGCGTCAGTAGCGCTATTAATAATAATAATAATAACTCTTCTGAGCATCATGGTAGCAGTAGTAGTTCTTCTAGTAGCAGTAGTAGTGGTGTGATCTCAACAACTGGAAAATTGTAGTTTTGTAAGATAAAAGCGTGAAGACAGTCGGCAAAGTTTTAATCGAATTAACCATAATTACTTGTAGGTTGTTGTACTGAGTTAAATTAGTTTTTAGAGAAAAAAATGGCGCATTTCCCCCCGGCTGTTGTGTTACCACCTCTGTGTAACGTACGTATTTACAAGTACTCTTTTAGATAATTTGATTCCTCTCTGGACTTCTTTTTTTATAAAGAATAAAATCTTTATTGTATCTTTATTTTCTACGTTAGCAAACATGCACGTTTTTGTTACAAAAACTGCAGCAAATAAATAATACATTTTGTGCTTTTGAGTCTGATTAAAAAATGAACCTTGAGTTGATATTGATTTTTAACGGTGTTCTTACGCAGGATGAGTTTTTTTACATAAGGAAAAGTATTAAAAAATAATTTTTTGTTGATGGAAAATAATAGGCTGAGCTTTTTATGGAAAGTATTGTTGGGTTTTGTTAAATGACTGTTTATGTATTTACACTACTAATCATTTTTATGTATTTTACTTGAGGGATTTATAAGGGTTTAATTGATAGAGAAGCGGTTAATAGTGGTTAAAGCTGGGGTACATTTCTACTTCTAGAAAGTTTATGATACATTACAACTGTAAGGTGTACGGATTCCGTACTACGGAATTTTTATGCATTTAAAATGTTTATTAAACCTTATTATTATTTATAATGCATAGAGAGAACCAACAATTTCTTTTTGTTATTTAAATGTCCAGAAGCAACATACTTTATGATAGCATACTTGATGATAAAATAAATTAAGAATATATATATATTTATAAAAAGTAGTGCATTGCAAAATTATTGTTTGCAACCAATTCCAATTTTCAATACAACTGTTTAATATGCAGATTGGTATGATTTAAAAATACAAAATGATAATATGAAACAATATTATACTGATATTCTTGTATATTGTTGAAACAATGAAAGTATTCCATGGAATGAGTCTTATCATCCTAGTTGTTATTATTAAATGTAATTTTTACTACTCTCCAAGTCTTTGTATTAAAAAATGTATATGAAAACATACCTATTACATACCTTTACATGATAATATTATTAGTAGTCAGAAATATTATATAAACAACAATGACGACAACAAGACAACATTACCTAAATACCTTCAAAATGAAAAACAAGCAAGTGAAATTGTATGCTTTCACTAATGAAGCTATTTAAAACGTTACGTTCTTAAATAGATTCGATACTATATAAATTATAAAATACAAATCTAAATACTGTGAAAATTATTATATATGACATTGTCATGTATTTTTAAATAAAAAAACCATGTTTGAGACGTGACAATGATTATTTGATACATTTAAACTTTTCTGTTCAAGATTGTACATGTCAAACATTATTACTATTATTTAAAAATAAAATTATGATATTTACAATCCAGGCATAAATACATGCACAAATAATACTACTTTTACTTGACCTTTTATAATTAATTTACTCAACTAAATCATTTTTTGAATGAAACGCTTTGTTGAGGATAAAGAAATGAAACCTTTGAGAAAAATGAGAATACTATTCTCATTCTCATTAAAAAAGATTATTCAGAGACAAAAACCTTACTTTGTGCCAAAAAATATAAATATAAAATGAAAAAAAAGTTGGAAAAGTGTCGTATGATAAAGTGATATTTTTAAATGCGTTTTCATCATATTTTTTGTTGGGACATTGTGCAGTCTTTTTTTGCTTGAAACGATTATCCATGCATCTAAGAACTTTTTTTTATCATGGGATACTGATACTAGTACTGATAAACTATTTTGGAATATTATGCAGCACTTGAGTCTTTTTTGCATTCATTATTATTCTATTCGTTTTGCATCATTCAGTAATGCCAAAGGATCATTTTCGTCACATACTTTAGCATCCATAAAACACTAGTACATCTATTCAAATGGAAGGAAACTGATAAAAAACTATTTTTAGATGAATCTCCATAAACGAAGAGTAAATATGTATACACATATGCGCATGTTTGTAAATGGCTAAAATAGCATAATCTTTGATTTTGGCAGCAAACTTTATAGCAATTCTGCATATATAAATTTCACGTAGCCACCCTAACCTAATCATAAAGCAAACCTTACTTACTTTCTTCAGTGATGATCACATACGGGAAGAAGAAAAAGATTGAAACAGCCATGCTTTCGGGTTATGAATTCTTTTGCCTGCTTCTGTTATTACGTCTCCTCCATGATTGCGTTGGTGTACGACGAGTCACACTTTATTATGCTACTACGTTTTCATGGCATGTATTTTGTCTTAATAAACAGAGTCTCGTCTCCCATTTTAAATTTGCAACATGGGAGCAATGCGTCGTAGCTTGTGTGAGATACCTTTAAATATTTATTTATTACTCTTCCAAACAAGACGGATGGATCGTTTGCCAATAAAAGGATTCAATAATTTATGAAATTGTACGATAAAAAATTATATTGCACACGTGCATTGTGCTACTGCTGCTTCTGGTAGCACGTTTTCTCCTTCAAACAATCGCAAATCGTATGTAATGAGCCAATAAAAATTTGTTGTAACAAACAAGAACTTGGAGGAGTTTGGGGGGCAAAAAATAAAGCTGGCTGTGTTGGAAGTTTTAAGTCGAACATTAATCAGTTCAGCTTTCATGTAACTGACGTTTGTCTAACATTGGATATGCCACCACCACAAAACGATGTAAACTATGTTATATGCATATGTTTATAAACTGATGATATGATTAGATTAGACTCGGCGATAGCGTCATATTTAGTAGCAAGTACTAAACATGTAATCCATATACGTGTAGACGTAACATAAGTTTTTGCTGGTTTTTTATGCATAATATGCGTAGGTGGAAAAAGATCCGAAATGAGAGCTTGGATTTTTCATATGATTTTTAATACATATATGCTTTAAGTTTATGACCATTTTTTAGCAACCTCCATGATACCATGTGTTCGAGAATACAAGAAAAAAAGATGAATCAGGGAGAAAAGTAGGCGCTGCGTTCCGACTAGCATAATAGGTTCCAGTTGCTCATGAACTAGGAGTGAATTCATTTGGGGTCTGCAGGATTATTTTGTGCAAGGTGGAATTTGTTGGCGTGATTGAAAACTATAAAAGAGTTTTGTTTGAATTCTGGAAAATTAAGTTAATTACAGGCGTCGTAAAGACAAAGAACAAAGGAGAATATACATACATATATTCTATTCCAGCATCATGGCTTTAAGCTACAGTTTTACGACCGCGAGACCCAGCAGACAAACACTGGACTTGTACAAACGTCGAATGGAACTGGAAGGACTGGGAAATACAATAAACGGACCAACTACCGTTGAAGAACTCAGCGATTTGGTGGGGGATAGGTGGCGGAAACCGGCTAAAGCGTGTGACGAAGTGGTTCCAAAAATTTTTGTGGGAGGAGAGTAAGTAGTAAAAGATAAAGGCAGTAGTTTTGTGTGTGAAAATGTTGTAAAAAGTTAAAACATTGAATAATGAAATGTTGACTATTCATTCAAAGGGCCGCAGCTAGAGACATTGAACTACTTAAACAGCAAAAAATCACACACATTCTAAACGTAGCTTCTGACGACATCATCATAAAGGATCTCTTTTATATCCAAAACGGGATCAGAATAACGTCTTCCGGAATACCTGCAATAGATACCCCATCATTCAATATAAAGTCTTTTTTTGACGAAGCAAATCGCTTTATTGAAGTTGCTCTACTTACTGGAGGTAAATTAATTATTTAGAGAAAGGATGTCTTAATAATAATTTCCTGTCTCACTGGGAATTACAAAATCGCTCAATGCCCCAGTCATATCAACTTTGTCAGCTAAGCTGACTCAGCTTATGCTTGTCGACGATAGCTAAAGCTAATAACTGCCTTATTATGGAATATGTAACTGGATGTTGATTTTTATTTTCTAGGTAAAATACTAATTCACTGTAAAGATGGAATTTCTCGAGCACCTACTATTGCAATTGCTTACCTGATGATGAGAAAAAATATGTCGGTACTGGAGGCAGTTAAAACTGTAAGGTAATGAAAGAAAGCCACACGTGTCCTTTAAAATATTACTACAAGTATGAAGATTATGCCATCGACTAAACAAGAGTAACCTTTAAATGGCTTTAATCTTTAAGGGTCTACTAATGCAATATGAATTTCAATTTGAGACAAAATTAAAATAATACGCAAGTTAACCTAAATATACGAATTTTTTATTGCAGAGGAAGACGCATGGTGCAGCCAAATCTTGGATTCCTTCGCCAGCTTATTGAAGTTGACGAACGATTGAGAAAAGATAAGCTCTTTTAATTGCAAGTTATTGCAAGTTGCAATTAAATTCAATTAATAGTATTAATAATTTACTACGCATCGTCAATGAATGAAATTAAATGTCGCTATTTGTTTATTTAAAATCAGGCAATAATAAACAAGAAAATTCAATAAACAATTTCATTTATTTTGCGTTTATGACAGTTTATTGATCTGTATAATAACCCCAGTTTAATACACTTGCATCAACAGTTGCACCTGAAGTAGATGGTACTGCATCTTCTGCTCTAAATTCCAATCCACCATAATCATCATTACTTGAATTCACATTAAATGCTGCGTATTGATTTGAATATATAATGTTTTTTGAGAGATCGGTAGTTTGAACTTGTTCTGTTATATTAACTGTGTTATCATCGCAAGAATCTTTCTGTTTATGAGTGTCTTCTTTTCTAGGACCTTCCTTGTTTTCTAGGCATTTTTCGCGGTGGAGCCCCTGGTTTTCTTGGTCTTCCCTTACCTCTTTTGCGTGTTGGTGGTTTCATCAGATCCTGTCCAGTGTTCAATCTTTCCAAAAATTCTTCAATTGTACCAGGCCACTTATTAAACTTCGTGAATTCCTCTAAATTTAAGTGCCTGACAAGATGCAGTCTTAATATATGTTTATAAGCAAATGGCTTTCCACAAATTTGACATTTAATCCTTTGGTCTTTTTCTCCAAAACTATGTTATTGCCAGTTTGTGAGTTTTGAGAGTATAAACATTCCTAAGGACTTGCCCACATTCATCACATTGCACTGGACCGTAGTTCCCGTCCCTTTTCTCATAAATGTTGCGCTTTCTAATATTTTTTTTCTTTGCAGCTGCTTCTTCTGGATTGTTTTTCGCAACTCTCTTTTCCAGTCCTGCAAGCAATCTTTTAAGTTGGTCTATACGATTATCCAACGAGGTTTCTTTAGATGTCACTGCTAAACTTCCACTCTTTGCATTACGTCTTTTAATTTCCATTTCTTTCTCCCTACGCTTGAGTAGGAACTGCTTTTGTTCCTCAAAACTGAAATGTGTTCTCAAATGAAAGGACAGTAGACTTTTGCTTAACGGTCGCCCACAAACTGAACAAGTGGTTTCGATACTATTTTTGCCGGTTTTATTGTCAATTTTGAGGTCAGGAACTTTTGAAACCTCTTTTAAACCCAACCCAATAACTTTCCTAATGCGTTTTGCTAAAGGAACATCATCCTCAGAATCCATTTCCACGTCGTTGGCATCTTCAATAAGATTGTCTTGTTCAGATTCCCTTGAACTAATATCATTATAATACCGTCGAGTTTTTTGTTTCCTTCGTGTCGATGTCCTTCGAGCAGGACTCTCACCATCATCTTGTTTGACTTGTTTTATTACGACAACTACTTTTTTCTTTAGCTTAGGATCATCTACCAATGGCCGGTTTCCCTGCAAGGATATTGTCGGTGATAACGGCGCATTGTCTAGATCACTATAAGCGTTGTTCTCGTCACTTTCAACCTCTACTTTTGGTGGTGGAAGCCCCAATAGCTCATTGTTTGGCTTGTTTTATTACGACAACTACTTTTTTCTTTAGCTTAGGATCATCTACCAATGGCTGGTTTCCGTGCAAGGATATTGTCGGTGATAACGGCGCATTGTCTAGATCACTATACGCGTTGTTCTCATCACTTTCAACTTCTATTTTTGGTGGTGGAAGCCCCAATAGCTCCATATAGCTAGGTTCAAATTTTATGGCGTTAGCGTTACTTTCTTCATTGTTATCGATTGCTATGCTGCCTGAGCTTTCGTTCTGTGTCAACGCTGCCTCTTTGCTTTCTTCATTGGAGAGGTGATCGTTTATACTGACTACGATTTGAATTTGCGCATTTAACTTCCTTAGCTGATAGTGTTCTTGCCTTTTGCATGCGTGATATGCGGTTACGCATTTTATCTCGTACGTCCCGTGAGTACCTTTTCAGAGCATCTCTACTACCGTTAGGGTCCAGTAAATGCTGTAAAACATTGTTTTGTGTCATATGATTATCTTTAAAAACTATAAAACAAGGTGGATAACAAAATCAACCACACATTTATTACCTTGTATTTTAGTGTCCATAAGCGGTTCAAATACAACCTCTCTTGGTGAGTTGAAGGTCTCTCGGTTAAAAATGTTGAAACTTTTCCAAACAATGATTTAGAACTCGCACAATTAAGTTTACTCCTCCTTCCTCCTCGATTAAAGCAAAAGGTGAAAGCAGTACAGATGGCATCCTCTGGGAAACTTTGTAGTGATTCAGGGCAGTTCAAGCATGATTCAGGCGTAATAATAACATCATTAGGTTCCGAAATTGTTGAAAACTTGGATTTGCTTGTAGTTAGCTTTTGTTGTTTTGGTTGTGGACGCTTTCTACTCTGTTTTACTGACACTAAATTACAACGTTTTATTTTGGGTCTCTTCACTTTATTTTTCCCAAATAAATTCTGTTGTAAGCAACAAAAATATATATAAAAGTAATATCGTTTCCATTTTTAATGTTACGAGTTTACGACTAGTGTAGTGTGGTGTAGTATGTCCTTCATACCTTATACTTAGACATCCATAAATTATACAAAAAGCTTTCCTCTTCATGATTTGGGCCGTTTGATTGCTGAGTTAATGTAGTAAACACTGCTTCCAGTAATAACTGTTCAGCAGGTTTTTTCACCTTTCTTTTACAACATTGCTTGAACGCGATGGAAATTTCCTCTTCTGTATATTTCTGCAAAGTTGAAGGGCAATCTATGGTCTCAGTTTTTATAATTTCATTTTCTGTTTCTGTGGTTGAAAATAATGGCAACCCATCAGTGCTGTTAGTGTCTTCCTCGTTCTCACTAAACACAGGCTCTTCCGGCTCTATCTTAATAACGGTTGTATGCATTCCATCTTCAGCATCGCCGTCTGTTGCTATAAAGTCCATTGATACCTTATCAGAGGACTGTGTTCCAAAGATTATCTTTCTGCTAAGATCTTCTTCCATTATTATTAAGTTTCACAAATTGGCTGCAACTCTGAAATGATTCCAAAGTGAAATTTTGAATTAATTGAACGCAAAAACGTATTAGGCTGAATCATAATGATATCAATTTAGTCATTCTCAACTTTAAAAATTT
>JAANSP010000990.1:0-17352 GCA_036850745.1 Homidia socia
GTATCACCTACATTCATATGAGATCATAAAATAAACTGATATGCTATCACATTGCCACATTCATAAAAGTATGTACATACCAACGTGTGCTTATAAGGAAAACACAAACTTATCGGTTGTATTTATATATTTATAATATAAAGTTCTCAAAATATATTCTCTGACCACTGGCAAAAATGCGATGATAAACTAATGGAATGTTTTATCGAGTATGTGAGTAACTGGCCATTGTAATATGTGCTAAAAATAATCAATCAACGCTATTATTTTGAACTAAATTCAGTGGATACAACAAAAGTTTTAAATAAAAAAAATGTAAAAATATTTTAATGACATTTACATGTACGTATTTACAATATACTAGAATTACCAGCATTTTTAATTAATTTTTGGCCTATCTGTATAGTCAGCGCAGTACTAGTGACAGAAAGCTAATTCTTTTTTCCCTTAATAAATATATAAATATGCTAAATCGTCACCGTACAGTTCAAGCACCACAAATATTCTCGAATCCCGAGTAAGGCTTTGTAAATGGAGATTTCCTTTAGTACTACAAACAAGTAATCTCTCTGTGTCACTTGTCGTGTATTTTCTTATCCTCCTACGCATTACTTGCTCTAGAAATTGACAATAAGAAATTTAATTTATTTTATTCTAGTGTTTTTGTTTTAACCTAGTTACTTGAGAAAAGGTAGAGACAAACAAGAATAATAGGTGCTCGTAATAATCAATAAACGGATGCAGAGTTAATGAGAATATTCCATGCAATAATTTCATCCAAAAAAAACTTGTATTCTCTTCTCATTATTTCGGTCCTTTTACAGTGGCGGTCTAAAATATGTAGCAGCATGGCACAAGGCCATGCTAAATATAATGGTTCACTTGGTTAGGTTAAAACTCTATAAAATTAAGCTCACCGTCAGTCTGTCTTATACTTGGTTAAACTTTTTTCATAGAGCATTTTCTAGATATGGCAATAAGATAATAGCCAGTGATAAAAAGTTTTTTTAGCTTGTTTTGTTTCATGGACTTGGTACCTAGTACTTATCAGAATGGATTCTGATACCATATTTTTCATTAGTTTATTTTGACAACACAAATGAGCTTATTTACACACACGCTTATTACTTATTTTTAGAATAAGACTTTCACAATACTTCATGGAATTACATGAGCAGACAGAATAATTACGCTGCTATCCATACCTTTTTTTAATTGGCTTGTAGAACGCAGTTCATCCGGCAAAGGTTTTTCTACTCGTGTAATCATTACCATCATCATTAAATGATGATTATTCGATATGGGTAATAAATAAACGCTAAAACTGTCACAGAATCTAATCTCAGGAGGAATAATGAAATGAAAGAAAGCTTGCAAGTGAAATTTGAAAAATGTGCTGAAGAAATTTGATACTGTGGTTCAAATGTGACTGAGGTGTCTTCTCACGTTGCGTGATTCTCATCAACATTTTTCATCCTCCCTGATTCCTGCATATTTGTTATGAATTATTTTTATTATTATTTTACATAGGAGAAGTGAAAGTGATGGAGACAACTTTTTGCCGACAGTTCCATTTCGCTTATGTCAGCAGCCGTTCGTTTCATGTCTTTCATCTTGATGCATGCAAAAAAGGTTTTCGCTACCCGATTCCCTTTGCATGTTATGCAAAAATATCTATTCTACCGGGATTTTGTGTAACTGTGTAGAAAAAATTGCGGGTGGGGATCGATGTATTTTATTAAAATTTACGTTCCATGTATTTTCCAGATCTCTCCCTTTAGAATGAAATTACTAGCCATGATCATCATCATCAAGTATTGCCAGTCATGTTTCATGATGTAAGGGACTCACGTTGCCTTAAAACGCGACTGAAAAGCTGAACAAGTATAAAGAATAGCGGTATAAAAATAGAATGGAAGAGGAACATCAAAACTAAATGAAATGGTATCTGAATTGACATTTTTTTGTAAATTGCACAGCTCTAAATTATAAGCTGATTTGATAGCCATGTCTGCGTTTTGCCAAGCCAT
Source organism: Homidia socia (assembly GCA_036850745.1). Taxonomy (NCBI): domain Eukaryota; kingdom Metazoa; phylum Arthropoda; class Collembola; order Entomobryomorpha; family Entomobryidae; genus Homidia; species Homidia socia. The sequence continues at coordinate 2,031 of JAANSP010000990.1, forward strand.
TTTAAATCCAAGTCACGGAAAAAACATAACAAAAAATATATAAAACAATTTACAGTCAGGCGTTTTACCTTTATTATCAAACAGCTAAACAATTTATCGTTGGCAAATTTGAGCAGGTGCAAGTGGACTATGGGCTGGTTGTTCGTTGAACGAAAATATTCATGAAAATAAAAAAGGTGCTGTTATGCCTTGTCATTAATCAGAAATAAGGTTATCAAGTGAATTTGTCACGGACAATCATCATTCCAAAACATCTGGACAATTTTGTTGGTATCAATGAAACAATAAAATAATGGAATCAGCCCATGGCTGGAGACACTCAAGATTATGTACCTAAGAACATGAAGATAAAGTGACCCAGTTGAAAGGTAGCTACCACAGCAAGTGCACCTAATTGCGTAATATGCCAAAGGACGTCTAGACACTCAAAAGCTTTCAGTGTAAAGTATGTATCTTGTGACACCAGCGAAACATGAGAAGTTGCTATTAACACCATCACCCTTAGACACGCTGGCTTAACTCATTCCACTCACACACTCTGTTCACTTGAACACCTAAAAAAAGAACAAAAGCCCACCCTCCGCCCTCCCCTCCATTGCATAAAAATAGAAGTTTAGCTAGGCATTTGAGCTCAAAGGAAAAGCGATCAAATTCAGCTACTTCTTGAGATTACTCTTTCAGGCTGATCATCCACCTATCCAGGCCAACTTTAATGGTTTAAATATTTAAAATCCTGTCACCATTTCCATTTTCTGATGGTTCCATAAAACAACCAATCTCCTTTTTTCTTTCACCACTCATTAGTATGGTGACCACATTTCAAAACACCACGAGCTCCTTTTCATAAGTTAAAGGTTTATTTATCCTTTTTTATCTTTCCTCCTTGCCAACCCACTAGGACAACCACCACCTCTGCATAAATATTGTCAAATGGCAACCCAATAAAATCCAGCTCATTATCACCACCACCACCACGATTATCTTAATCACCAGCATTGCCTCAGCACCACTAATTTCACTTGCTCAAGCACTTTCTCTCCGTTTATCTTTTACTCGCAATCTTTGCTGCATTGCGACATATTATATTACATTGTTTTTTTATCCACGTGCTATTCTAACCTCAATGCATATACCTATAGCATTCCTACAAATGGTTTGATGTTCATTCTCTTCCTATTAACCGGGCTTTTCTGCATTCTCCATCTGCAACTCTTTAAGTTGCTACATAAAGTAAAACAAAAAAAAATACTTGTACAGTCAAGAAAAAAAGGAAAACAAACAGTTTCCATGTAGTGGACTTGGACTACCACTAACTCAACTCAACGCGTGACAATGGACAAGGTCTTTATTATTATCCTGGCCACTCACTACATTAATATAAAATGGGCAGTCATGCTTCCGTGGCAGGAAGAACCGCAATACAACCATTTCACAGGTTCTACTTGACGGTGCGGTTATTGTGCTGCTGCTGCTATCACTTTCCCCAAACGAGTAAATCCTTGTTCAGTTCAACAACTAGCAGAACGCCTGAAAGTCAACCAAGTCGTTTATTCTCCCCGTCGCTTCTACACGGTCTAATGAGATCACACAAAATCAGCAAGTCGTCCTGCAGATGCATCAATGCTTGTGAAGAAACATGATTATAGTAATTAGCTCATTTTCTCTTTCACTCACTCAACCCAAGCATTACTACACAGGAAATATGAGCGTCACAGATATTCCATTCTGTCGGGCCTTTTTGCATCGTCATTTCCACAAGTTATCAAAAATGCGATTGGGTGCCATATGGAAACATGTGTATGGAGTGACCGAACGTTAGTATGTAGTTATAACGCAAAGTCCTTTTCCGTTTAATATTTATAATATCAGCAATAAAAATTATTACACATCAGAAAACATATTGCTACAAAAAATACGTGTGCTGAAAGAGAGCTCAAGAGAGCATACATGCTTCTCCTGTAATTAGTATCACCATGTAATAAAATCCCTGCAAAAACAAGAGATCCAACTTGCCTACATAAATATATGTCTCCACTAAATAAGAGGTTGTCTGTCTGTAGCAAGCCTATCAAGAGCAGTCATGCCCATCCAACTAAAAATTTTAATTCCCTGTGCGCTACTTCTGCGCCAGCTATAGTCAACACTCAGAGAGGACTGGGCTTGCCTGCTTTCAGAAAAAAAAGTTATCTACAAATTCCAGGCAAAATATATATATAAATAATCATAACCATGTACCTGTCCACTACGTTTTACTCGCCTTTCATTTTTTCGCAATAAATCAACTCAACCAGAAAACACGTTACACGAATTCGCGATATCATTTGACATGACTCTTGACTTGACTGTTGCAGCTGTGGCAGCACAGCACTGAAGTCAACTCTTGACAAGCATTCCGAGGAAACGAAACTGAAAAGTTCATTTTGTTACTTTCTCAGTAAAGTTACGTGGAAAGAAGCATAATAATACAAATAAAAATATTTTGGAGATTTCGCCGTCTACCTACCTACCTAAACCTACCATATCAACTGCCTTCTAGTCTCGAGAGTGAAATGCTAGGTATTTCACATTTCAACTTTACACACAGAAATCCCATCAATTTTCCATTTTGTAGTTGTTTATATAGATATTTTTGTATTTTTTTGCTTGTAATATTAATCTTCTTAGTAGTTTTTTTTCTTATTTTATATTATTGGTCTATGGACATGACTAATTTTTTATACGTTTTTGGCATATTGCATTTAAAATATTTATTTATATGACACGATAATGGTATGTTTTACGTAGAGACTATAAATGTGGTCATGTAGAGAGTACTTTTAGCAGTCAAAACCTTTATCAGCATTCAACAGAATCACGACCACCACCGTTGATTGAGAGTAAAAGTAAAAAATAAGTAATAATAATACACACCACAAAGCAAGCTCTGTCCTGTCATCCTCCCTGTATTCTCTCCGCTCCCCCCTCCTTTTCAAAACTTTATCCTAATTCATTAAAAAATTTCACTTCACTGCTGATAATGCAAGTTAATTAATTTTAATCAGCTTACTGTTTATTAAGCACCACTTACTTTGTGTGTATGTGAGAGTGCACTTGTTTCTAGCAGTAGGTTGTTCTAGTCGCGACCACTTCATTATTATCCTCATTGCTACACGTCACATTCCCGTTATTGCTTTTACCGATCCTGTGAGAAGGTCCATTTTGAGTCATGCAAGCGTACAAGCTCACCTTCCGCTGCTGCTGTTGTTGCGAAGCAGTAGCGGCCCCACCGCTGCCACTTGCACCACCGCCGCCACCAAATGGTCCTCCGATAGGATCTCTGCTTGAGGAAGCACAACTGCTGCTGATATTGTTATTGTGATGGTGAAGTTGGTGATGATGATGACTAGTGCTGGCGATACTATTACCACTACCGGCACTAGTGCAGCCTCCCAGCACCATGTTTCCCAGGTTTTGCAGCTCCGTCCCTGGAATGTCAGTCAGGCCATTGCCATTGTTGTTGTTATGGTGATGGTAGTGATGGTAAGAGTGATGAGGAGGTCCTTCCCCACTTGTTCCCCCTCCCAGTCTATCCGCCTTGTTCATTGGAATGAGACCGTTGTTTTCTGAGCGATAGCGGTGGTTTATCGGAATCATCCTGTCGTCCAGTCCCCGTTGATGAGGATTAAGTCTTGGATGATGCTGGTGATGATAGTGATTATTGTGATGGTGGTGGTGGTGGAGATTGTTGGTGTGGTAGTGGTGCAGATGACTATGGTGGTGGTGGTGATCATTGTCATCGCCCGACCGGGACCGGGAGCATGACTGGCTATTGTACTTGTTACAATGCCGGAGCAACGGTGGCGTTTCCTGGTTTGGCCCCCGGGCAAGCTCTGACTGCTGATGAAGCTGAATGGTGCAGTAACAACAAAAGTTTTTCATTGTTTCCTGAATGTAGTTGCGAAACCGACTGTTCATAAAGTAGTAGACGACAGGGTTGATCATGGACGTGGACATGGCGAGAAAGTAGAAGGAGAGGAAGAGAGGTTGCGCCCACTGCTTGTAGATTAGACTGCTGTCCCAGTACATGTAAATAAAGTAGCCGTGATAGGGCAGCCAGCAGATGGCAAAGCTCAGTACTACAATGATGAACATCCGAACAACCTGCAAATCAAACGAGACAAAAAAGGACTTTAGATGTTGACAGTAATACAAAGGAATACATAAATAATGGAAGAAAGGGCGACAAAAAACGTGTCAAGAGATTTTACAACGCTAAAAAGTAATACAAAAAAAGAAAGCGATCACACGAATGGGGCGGGTTGATAATACGCAATCTTTTCCTTGACATCTCGCATTATGCATTATTCACAAGATCTCTCCTCCTCAAGTTTCACAAAGAGCTGCTCTTGCTCTAGTTTATTTGCCATTCCAATAAGCGATCAAAGCCAGCATCATAATCATCCCGGGAAATAGGATTAAGTAGCGAAATTAGCACAAAATTGCTTTACACACTCACTCGCACTCATCATACGCCAGGCACGCCACACAGAAGCAACCGGAGCAGCAGCGCAGCAACAGCAAGCAAGCATCAATACCTTCACAAAGCCATCCATCGCTTTTCAATCTTCTTGAGTTTTTTTATCAATAATCTATTCACCTACCTACATACCTGCTGCTGCCTGCCTGCAGTAATAACATTCCGAAAAAAAACCACTGGCGGAGGACGAGATGGCTCCAGCATAATAACTTGATTATTCCCTCACACAACCCAGCTTCCTTCAGTTTTACAGTTTCAAACTGAAACTTTAACATTCCAGGATTTCATTTCATTCACTTAATACATTTCGATTTCCCGTTTCGCTCGCATGCACAGCACCACCCACACTTTTCCTCAAGCATGACACTTTTCCCGTTCTGGTGAAATCAAACTAGCAGTAAACAATATACCTATCTACTACTAGTACATACTACTATCAGCGTAATAAAAATAATTGCAAAAGTGGTAATAGCGCTTGTACTCAAATTCAGTTGGAAAGCATGTTATATAGAGCATGGTGAAGAGATGAGTGAAACGCTACGCGTGCTCTTTCCGTTTCCCCTTTTTTCCATCTCCGTGTCTGTTGCTTTACATCAGTCAAAATAAAATCCAATAAGAGACAAAAAGAAGGATGGAGTGGGAGAAGGAATCTGAGAGGAAGTGAAAGATTGATTCCCTCCGGCTACTCTAGAAAAGTTGTGAGGCCAACAACGCATCAAGAATGAGACTTGAGATGAGCCACTTTGGCTGTAGCTGTAGCGATTCTATATACTTCTATACTTTTACATTTTTAGCACGCTAAAAATCTGGCATTCGTTTTGCATAACAAGCCAAAATGCCAACCAAGCAATTAATAATAAATACAAACATGTTCATCATCACCACCATCATCAACTGCTCCCCCTGGAATTCTTCTTTATTATCATTGAGTTTTCCGTTTTTGGAGGAGTCCAACCTGCGTTCAAACACGTACCAAAAAACTCTGATCAGCCAGAAAGAGCTTCTTTCTGCTGCTTCCTCAGGCAAACTCTTTAGCTGATTCCTGGACTCGACAAGTTTCATCAACCAACTTGTTCTCTCTACTTTTCTCCTCAAACCGCAGACATTCAATAACTAATATTTGATTTCACTCTCCACAGCAATCATAATGCGACTACTGTCTACAAGGTAAAGTATGTAAGCATAAGTAAGTACAATCAGAAATATTTTCTACTAGTTTCTACTAGCTTAGTCAGTTAAAGTCAGCAAGTCATCGCCGCACTTTCTTTATTGCTGCTTACCAACCAGCACTACTATTCTGTCTGAGCATTCTTTATGCTCTTTTTATTGTGTACTCCCATCCTCTTGTTGCTTCTTGTCGTTTTGCCGCATGTCGTTTGCTACCTACTACTGCTTTTTGCATTCTGCAATCAAAAATTCTGTACAATTGTTAATGCAATCAAAATATCAGGAAAGAGGATGCATCCAGTGGAAAAATGGTACTGATGCGGAGAACACGGTGATGATGTTGATCATGATGGGGATCCTCACTGAGCAAGAAAGTCTCGAATGCGATGAAAATACTTATTAGGAACGCCAAAAAAAGAAAACGAAGGAAAACATCTATTTTCTTTCATTATCCTTTCACTGTCGGCATTCTATTCGATTTTCAAAGTCTTTTCTTATTTTTTTCTTTATCTACCGCAGAATTCAATCAGCAGCACAAGCCCTGCTACCACTACAACACACAGCGGTCCAGCAGCACACTTTTTTCTTTTTCTTGCCAAAGGAAAAGGAAAACGGCGAAAAAGGAGGAGGATTTTTTTCTTTCCCTTTTCCTGCTGTCTTTTTAGTTGAATGCACATTGAAAGGAAAAATTGGAAGCGATGAATACTACTACTACTATCTATCGCTATTCTTTTTTGTCTTGATTATTATCATCATTATAATAATAATGCATCCGGACTACAAGTCTACTTATTGCTGAGCTGGAAAGAGACACGGGGAAAAATTATTGACAGTTTATGGAGGAGAAAAAAAGACATGGGTAATAATATTAACGCGCTAACGACGACGATGACAACAGTTGGCGTTATATACAAGCCAACTGACCAGAACGAGGTAGATTGATGAAGACGACGACGACGGTGGATGCATGGAATGTGCATGTACGCGTAATAAATAATGCAGGCAAGCAGACACCCCTTTTTTTAGAGTTTCTGCTCTTTGACAAAGTAAATCTTCTTCAAAATACGTGACAAATGTTACAATGCATTTTTGATCTTGTTTCTGCTCATATCTCCCGGCATGGGATTTATATGTGTGCTGGCCAGAATGAAATACCTCATATGCCAAAATTCGTTCCAATCAATATAGGTAGGAGAGTCAACGTGTGGAGTAAAGGAAAGGAGTACACGACAGAAAGAGGTAGATAAGGTCGGAGGAAGGAAGCTCTCCAAATTACCGCCACCATCGGGAATTTTGATGACGATCGGATGCATAAATTCGGGCTGAGAAGCCAAGGTAAAGTTTGTTTGGTGGGGGTGCAACCAAAAGGTTGCACTTGGAAAACGTCTAAAAATGGTATTCCGTTAATCAACAGCCTCAAGTTAATTTTACCACTCTGAAAATCCTTGTGTGGTTGCATTAGATTTTGAAGGTGAACTGTTTGGTTATTTTGAAACTTGAACAGTTCGTCAAATATATTCTCAATTTTGGTGTTTTAGGAGTAACATAATGCTATATCTGAAAATCCTTGTGTCGTGGCATTAGATTTTGAAGGTGAACTGTTTGGTTATTTTGAAACTTGAACAGTTCGTCAAATATATTCTCAATTTTGGTGTTTTAGGAGTAACATAATGCTATTATGATGATCAAGTTGAACTTGACAAAAAGGAAAGCCACACACTAACATTGCAGCGGAATAGTGAGTGCAATCATCACGTCGATCCAAATCGCACTGTTGACTTTTAGCCTTTTATCTGGGTTATATATATCCCCATCTCACCAACCTTTTACTTTTGGCCAAGTGTCAAATAACTTTATCCAAGGTAGTAGCAAGTCTATTTTGCATAAATTGGTATATAGGCCAATATTAGTTATTGGTGGTATGTTTGGGGTTTCTTTGCCTTTGAGGTCGCCAATTTAGAAATAATAAATGTTTGTTTTCATCATTTTTTTATGCTGATGATGTCGACAGCAGAGCCATTCTACTCATTAGCTACCCAAAAGCACAATGCTTGGTTGATGCCTTTGAGGCAAGCCGTATGCTGACTCTTGCAAAACGCAAGCACGTGATTAGTTTGAACAAGGTTGCACAACGTCTCTTTTGAAAAGTAATGAAAGGATGGTGATACAACCCTTTTTCCCGTAATGAGGAGGGATGGTGAATAGAAACACAAGAGAAAATGAAATTGAAAAGAGCTCGTGGAATCCACATTGTTGTAATATTTTTATAACAGCAAAAGCTGATTTGGTATAGCTGCTTATGTGAATTGTTGCAAATGTTTTCACGTGTCCATCGTTGCAACCGACTTGTTTCTAACTGTTTGGGAGATTTTTTTATGTTCAAGTCTGCTCTCATTAATCCTAAAGTTTGGAGAATCACCAGCTCAGGATGCGATGTGAACATTTAGAATTCAATTCAAAAATCATTTCCCTTTCACTGATGCCCCATTCTTGTTACAACTGCTCATTCCATTATTATTGGATACCACGCGCATTTGAACCTTGCCTAAAGTTTTTGCCTTTGGCCAAGGGACTCAACAGATGGAAATGCTCAACAGAGCTTGTTCTGTAGCACGCACCAAAGGAACATAATGTTACTGTGTGCATGCATGTTCACTTGTAATAGGAGCAGTCGGCATCACATAACATGAAACATTTATTCACGTTGTCTCGTTTGTCTGTCGCGTGTATTGCCAATGAAGTAAATATTTTATACAATGGGTTGGACGGTAGTAAGTGCACATGATGCTCTAATGGTGACCTTAAATTCAACCAGCTTTGTAAATTTGTTTGGGATCCCGAAAATAAAAATATTTTTTTCATGTGCAAAAAAGGACTTGAAAAGAAATAAAATCAAGTATAGTACTTATCTGAAAATGCCCAAGGATTAGAAGGAAATGGAAAACAAACAAAATTGGTCATGTGTATTAAATGGGTATTTGCACGTTAAGCATATCAATTATTTTTTTCGAACATGACAAAATTAAGTGGACAAGGCGGTCCATGTCCATTTTGATTGTTTCGTTCCGCAAAGCACACAATAAACTGATTATCCCAAATTTCATTTTCCTTCTGGAAACAGATTCCAATAAATACCCAGAAATCTAAACATTCAAAACTTTGAAAACCGCTAATTGTAAAAAATGCTGCTTTTTTCGTAATAATGAGGGCTTTCCACTCAAACACAAAAGCACGAGGAAAAAATCCATACATGTTTTTGCATTGAATCTTGTCGTAATCTAAAGTTCAGACTGTAAACGTCTTCTTTCCTTTTGTTTTTTTTTCAGAGAACTCGCTAAATTATAACTGCACATGGGGATTCCGACTAAATAAAGAAATCATCTACAAAAAAACAAGAAATAAAAAGGGATTTATCTACTAAAACTGCTGTCAATAGTAACAATGCGTTTTACCATACAGAATGAGTGCAGATACGTGTAATTGGCACTTTTACCATTCCCATATAATAAGCAGACAAAGGCAATTATTCGCGTTTTCTCCGTGTACTGAACCTTTTAGATTGTTGCTTAATTTTTTTCTCTAATTTAAAAGCATGCTATTGTTCCATCTTGGATGTGCCATTTAAAAATCATCAACCAATTAAATCTAACGACAAAAAGCGTTTACTATCACATGTCAGTCCGGTACAGCAAAGTTCTTGTTGAAAGAGTGCTTTAATTAAGGCGCCGTATATATTTCAAAATTTACGTGCTGAAAAGGAAAAAAAGAGTTTATCTGATTACGTGTGTTCACTTTCCTTGCAATTCCTTAAAGCTGGCTACACTGTCTAAATCTTATCTTGAGCAAACAAGTTGGCTGTTATTATGATGAATAAACTGAAAGTGATACTGATTTGATTAGCTAGGTAAGAGGTACGTATGTACATGCTCCGTCTAGCTCAGCTTGTTTCACAGTATCTCCTGAGGGTCTAGTTTATCCATTTGTTTGCAAACATAATTATTCCTTTCATAGCAACAACATGCTTGCGTCATAGTCATAACACGCTTTAACTACTTTTCATTTCCTTGCACTAGAAATGAGCAAATATAAGCATCTAGAGAAAAGCTAACAGCCATTTTCCACGGCAAAACAAGAAAAAACAAAAATAAAACACAGCCTACGCAAAAAATGTTTGTACTAAATTTAAAGACGCAATTATTTGTTGAGAATATCATGATAGAATGGTTACACCATAAAACTGTATGTAAGCTCTGGCGTGAAAGTGTAAACTGTATTTTATTATTATTAGCATCAAGCATCTTATTTTCTTCTTATAAACATTACATGTTCAGCTTGCTAAATTCATTTGATTGGTTTTTTTCATCTTTTGCTTCCACTATCTAGCATCCATTATTTGCTCATGTCGTCAACTCAAAATACTAAATTATTTGCCTATCCGAATTGCGTTTCTAACTTTCTAAACATTTCCAGTTTCTTTTATTATCTCAAAGAAGATGCAAAGTAAACTATATAAATATTTCAGTAGAACAAGCGCGCAAAGCAATAAGCAAGCACACACAGGTCCCAAACACGAGAAAACTCCCACTCCGTGTATGTAATAGAGTGCAGCAAGCTTACTTTTTGTGCCGTGCCCGTACATGCAGGAAAGGATATTCTCTTGTCACAAATCTAAGAACTTGAGCATCTAAAAATACTTTATTCTCAGCCAAACAAACTCTATTCAATTTCTGCACCAGTGGGCTGAATTAATTTTTTCTGAAAGCTTATGACCATGTTTGTGTAGATACCTGTGTTGTGCTGGGAAATAGGTACAACCAACTCATTTATGTTTTTGTGAGCTAGTGCCAGTCACACGAGAGAACAGACAGACAAACAGACAACCAATCTCTAGACATCAACAAGATATAATTATGTCGTCTTAAGTGGTTTACGCTACCCCATAAAAATAATAAAATATTTCAACGCAGCAGTTTAAAGCAAGACTCTTTGAGCACTCTCCGCTTTTCATCTTTTCCTTCACAGAAACTCATCCAATTCTTTTGCGCATTTTTGCATGCATGTCCATGATTCCAATCCGACCAAATCACATCGCATCCGATTTCACAAAGAAGCTGTGTTTCTCTCTCTTTCTCTCTGGTTGACTAAAAAGTTTTCTTTGATATTTTCTCTTTTCTTTTAATACAACAACTTTGATCCCATTTTCTCCCAGCTCAATACAATTTACAACTTGGAGCAAGTGTAGTAGTGGCGTTGCACGTGCTTAAATTATTTTCCTTTGCTTCACTGAGCGTCAGAATTGTTGAATGGGGCCGCTTGAGTTGTGGGTAAAGACTGTATCACATCACCACAGAGAATATTAACCAATTCGGTTTTGACTCGCGATAAAAACATGATGACGTTACAAGATCAAGAAAACTTGTGTTGGAGATAAAGATAAATAAAAAAGAGCCAATAATACTTTACGCCTGCGTTCCTCAATCCTCCCCTCATCCATTGCCCACATCATCATCACATCAACCGAAAAAAACAGACGTTGAAGCAAAAATATGAAAATCAATCTTATCTCTAGCTATCAGTAATAACAGTAAGCAAAAATGTTTGGAAGGATTTGATATGGCAAGTTGAAAAGATATTGGATGCACGGCAACAAAAGTAACGTGCAACCCATCCATTCAATCCACACAACTTTCACTCTGCTCACAAAAGAAGCAACTTTGCAGAAACTGCTCGATGACTTTTCTGCAAAGAAAAGGAAAGAAAAAAAAGAAACTGTTTTTTCTTGAATTATTATTATTCCTTTTCCTAGTCTTCCCTTCTCCCGTGACTTGTTCAAAATCGGCTACAATTTGCAGTTATCCTTTCAACTTGAGAAAAGAAAACATGAGAATGAGCTTAGGAGAGGACATGACGATCTGACTGAGCTTGGCATGTTGCACACACACAATCATCATGGCATAATATGGGGGTTCATTTGCTTACCATATGTGGAGTCAAGTTTCCACTAAACACACATTACGTCTCTGGTTTATGATTATTGAGATGTACGTGACATTCATTTTCTCGCGGTGCTGCTACCACAACTCACTCTTTTCACTTTTGGTTTTTTTCGCCAAAGAAAAAACCGTAACCCTCTGGAGCATGTAACTTGACGTTTCTTTGGAAAGTAGCAGACATGGATGCATAGTATATACACGTTTATCTGGTGAACGTGCGACATAATGTGGCCTTGATGCTGATGTTGCTGCTGCTCATTTATCATCTCGTATCATTCTCAAAGAAGACACGGCTTCTTGGTAAGATTAGTATGATGAATCAAAGTGAGTCTGCAAACTTGTTAGTGAAGAAAAACAGACGCAGTTTATTTTTCTCACTGTCTTCCTATCACATTTGTTCAAACTTTTGCTTTCATGTTTAAAATAGGTATTTGGTAATATATGAGTAATTACTACCTACGCATTATGATTTACTTTCCTGTGCAGTTATTTTCTAGAACAAGTTGATTAACTGGCAACGGGCGTATTTATTCGTGTGAAGGGAAAGAGAAGGAGTTAAGAAAGTTGAGAAAGAGGAAAAGAAAAAAATAGTGAGATAAACACGACAAGAAAAAGACACTGCGCTGCCGCACAAAATATTTGGCTTTACCATTTTCTCTACCTTTCTCTTGGAAATCATCGAATGGCGTTGCCGCTCAGTCACCTCGCCAATGTGAGTATGTCCCCATAATTCCCAGGACATGGAGCCATAGCAGATTGCCATTGCCGTCATTGGGACCACGTATGTGATGACAAGCAAGCAAACGCTATACCTGTTAATAGAATAAGCAAAACAAAAAATGACAATTTTGAGTTTTCACTTTGTTTTTTTTTTCACAAAACTCCCAACAATATTCGGATTATGATATTTTCCCGTAAAGAGCCACTTACGATAAATCATAGACCGATTCATTTGGAGGTTTCTCATCAGGCCAGATCACCATGCAACTGCTCCGACTTACGTACTCCATTGTCCTTGAGTAAAAAAGAGCGGGGGAAGCAAGCAGAGCGCTGGAAATCCAAATGGCGAAAATGGAACGCCACGCCGCCTTCTTTGTCATGCGAGGCTCCAAAGGACGCATGACTGCTATCCATCTGTATATTTAATAGCAAAATAAAGGCATTAAGCAAAACTCTTTTTATAATCGGGAAAGGAAGAAAACAAATTGATAAGCGCAAATGATTTGCTTAAAGGTGGATACAAAATAGCGATGTGCAGTTCATGGGTCTGTAGGAAATTTTGTCTTTTAACAATCAATGTCTGTTATGCATATTTACAAAAGTATGAAGGAAAAGAAAGATTGTACACAGCAAATCTTTTTTGGACACTGAGCAACATTTTTCTCCTGGAAAGAAAACATTGTTTATTTCTCAAATAGTGGAAACTGGTGACTTGGCTGTACATAGCTCGTCTTAATACCCTTTCTGGTTTTTTCTAATAGTTTTTACTTGTACCGGGAAACATTGCAAAGCAAGAGTCAACAAAGTGGAAAATACATTTTATCTTGAAAAATTTCCACTTTTTTCCAGCGTATCATCATCAGACAAACAACAATAACAGCAAGCTTGTCAATTTCGATTACATGTTTTTTGCTCACTGAAGCATGTATCCAAGTACAATTACCATGTTTACACAGAAAAAAAATTTGGTTCAATTTTCTTGTAAAACAAAAGTTAAAAAAATAATAGTTTTGTAGAGGACAACAACATACCTGTCAATCGAAATGGCCATCATGGTAAATACACACAAAGCAACGGTAAAATTCGCCACAAAGTTGTTGACCACACAAAGAATCTCGCCAAATATCCAGTCACTGTTGAAGTTATTGTTCCGTTAATGGGATTTCCAGGGAGCAGCAAAAGAAACAAGAAAAACGGGTTAGTTGAGAAGTGTTGAGAATAGGAAAAAGGAAAACAGTACATTTATTTTTTCCTTTCTTTTTCCTCTTCTTTTTTCTACAGGATATTACAACATGTAACTTTCTCCGTTTGGACGGATAATTTGGATTTTTTCAGTACCCTTTAAGCATGTAGAAAAAGTTTGGTGCTCCATTTAAAATGGCCATGGTCAGGTCTGCAACAGACAGGTTGAGTAGAAAGTAATTTGTTACGGTTCGCATCCGCCTGTGGGCTGAAATCAGATTTAATAAAAAGGGAATTTTTGTTACTTTTTACATATTTTATGCGAATGGAAGCTACCTACGCTTCCGTGTTGGTTTGATACCTATGTTAAAAGCAGTATTTTACATAACAGCTACGGCAAGATTTTTACCTATCTCATACTCTACTCCTTACTGAATGATTCACACCTACTATATTTACATCAAAGACTTACCACGAGACCAAAAATGAATACTTTACAGAAATAGTCAACTGTAATCATTTCAAAAATATTCACGTGACTAAACTATGCACGTGTTTCAAAGATTCACGACAGACAAGGAAATGTGACTTTCTAAGCAGACAATTTTCTCAAACAAAAAAAAAGTTGCCGAGGCACACTCTGTATTTTTTGTAGAAATAAAATACTTGTTACTTTTTTACTGCAAGCAACTGACTTGTTGTTTTCTTCAGGACTAACATTAAGAAAATTAAATCTACACCAGAATTTGCAAGTATGGTGATGACCCACTCTTCAGATAATATGAGATGAGTTAAAATAAATAAGGAAAATGACAGCAGGGAAAATGGTAGAGTGCACACGCGCTCCCACATTACAATAAGCTAGTTAACGAATTCCGCGAAGAAGGAAAACTTTTTTCTGCATCTTTTCGAGGCCTCACTCTATTCTCACCAGTTTTTCTCCTGCTCATTCTTATCATGGCACTAGTTTAATGCCACACCATATTACTTTCCTCAATTATATTAAAACGAGCAGAGTAGGCACAACAGGGAAAAACTTCTCATCACATAATCATTCCATGATGATTATGATTACAATGTTACTAGCTAAATAATACGGAAGGAAGAAAAAAATAATGCTACTGCTATATATACTGCATTATCATCATCCTAATCCGGAGGAGCTATAGCTGCTGTGAAAGTAGCCCATGTCTCAAAATACTTTTTTCTGGATAACGAGCAAGCTTGTCAAATGTGGGCGTGGAGCCAATGCTCTCCAAGTAGTCATATGAATCCCTATGAAGGATATGCTCTCCATTAATTTTCCATGAAATCCCTAACGAACAACTATAATTTAGTTATGACCTTTTTTCTCTTGTTTTTTCTACCTTCTCAAAACTTTTAAACTCGTCATAGTTTTCAAGTTGTCATTATGCTTAATGATAGAAAGAACGCTATCAGAAAATCATACTTGTTCGTATCAAATGAAAAAATGTAAAGCACACTTATTTTCGTGAGATAATGAATGGCTGATATAAAATGACTTTATTAAAATCGGACTTTAAATTTTGACACATGTCTGAACAACATCACGTGTTTTCAACAACTGCTCAAGTTGTTTCTCTTGAAAACTACTGGCTTTTTAATTTTTCATTTCTTACCATTCTCCCCCATTTTAAAGTACTTTGGCAGGTAGGTTTAATAAATTTGATCAGTTAGAAAGCAATTTATTTGATGAGGACGTTAAGTGCACACGCTTTATGTA
>JAANSP010000991.1:0-17348 GCA_036850745.1 Homidia socia
AGTCGTAGTAATAATGCTTCCGTTTTGGTGATTTTTTTATTAATGAAAAGAGTTTGGTTGGGATTTTTTATCGTTTTGGTGTGTAGTGTTTTTTTATTTAGTACGTGGGGGTTTTTGGAAATTTTTCTATGGGGTTTTCGGAATTCTATTTCTAGGGACTTTTGAAGATTTTTTTGTGAAAATTTGCGTTTACGAAATTCTTCAATGTGAAAATTGTAATAAATAAATGAAAAATTAAAATGTGTTCAAAGTTTTTAGAATTTTTACAAGATCTAAACGTTTTAAAAAATAATTAATTTTAAAGTTAAGACACCTATCAAGCAATCGAGTATGGGTAATAAAAATAATGCATGAAAACTTTGGGTACAAGATTTTTAAAAGTTTTAGAATATTTTTTAAAAAATGTACAAAATAATCTAAAAATAAAACACTCTTCCCACATTAGCATCACTAATTTTTCCCCAATAACAATCCCCCTAAAAAACTTCCAAAACACTCCACACGTAAAGAGTCAAACAGACAGCTATAATAATAACTACTTACACACTGTCAAACACGTAGGGCCAAACAAAATATATAGAAATAATAATACGATTCAATTGCTAACCACTACTTACGTTTTTAACTAACCACCACAACATCATCATCACCTGCAAAAAAAACATTTGCAATCCGCATATAAAAGTACATGAAATTACGTTAACTAAACACTACCACTAACAAGTCAACTCATACGCATACACATAACCACAAGAAAAGAAGCCCACTACTATACTATTATAAAGTTGTTGCATCTTCAGCAAAGCTTCAACAGAGAGAAGAGAATTCGAAAAAAAAGATGCAATGCAACAAGTTACAAAACTCGTTTTTCATATCATCATTCATAATTCTATGTTCGATAATGTTTAAGATAGCCTACCTAAACAAGCACGTTACAGCATATTTATAATTTTATTTTTTGAAAAAAAAGACGATGATGATCGCGTTATCTTTTGTTGTACGTAATAATCGACGAGGACGAACAAAAAAAGAGTAGTAGTAGTAGTAAGAGAGGAGGGGAACGCAAAAATATAATCGCGTTATCGTGTAGCTTTTAAAGTGTACATACTATTTGCTATCTCGTCGATGAGTAAAGAGTAAGATGAGATGATGTTCTGGTGACTCTCAAAGTCGTTGTGTTCTCCTCTCTGGGGTCTCTACCTCTATATTTCGTATTTGTCAGTGGACAGTAGTGGTGCTAGTGCAGGCAGACTTGTGTTTTTCTCTCTTCTTTTTCCTCCTCCTTCTTCTCTTTTTTTTATTTACTGGGGAGGATTGCTAAATGGAGTAAGAAGAATTTTTCAACACACACAGGAAATTGGGATGGTGGTGTGGTAGTAGTAGAAGAAACAAATTCATGCTACATGTTATAATTGTTGTGTATTGATTGTTATTACACAGGAAATTGATTTGATTTGATTTCACTTTTTAAAAATTATTGCGTGACACGCGGATTTTTTCTTGTGTACGTGTTTGTGGAGATTTATTTTTTTAAATTTTTTACCCCTGGAGAAAGTGTAGAGAACATAATGTAAAGTGTGAAATATAAAACATAATTCCTAAACATATTTATAAATCAACATCAGCAGCAGCAGCAGCATGGCGTGCGGTGTATTTTACTGGACCGTTTTGGTGAGTATACTTTCTTTGAAACAGTTTTATATTTTCTAAGCATCATTTGCACGAAATCTATGTTATGTTCTTAAACCCCCGATTCTCAACACAACAGGTTCTCACGACAGCTTGCTTCGTCACCCAATCCAACGCGGGCGTGATCTCAGACCTGCCCGAAGACCAAGTCGAGCAGGTACTTGCGCTATACCACAGATCCTGTGGAGGAGGAGGAGGAGGAGGATATGGAAGTGGTGGAGGTTACGGTTCTTCATCATCATCAGAGCCGAACATAAACATTGTGTGCAAAGAGCCGAGGGAGTATGTGTCCCCACAGGATAAAAAAGTTATCAAGATCCCGGCGCAGATGAGCGCGTACAAGAAGCAAGTGATTTTCGTGGAGGTGCCCGCTACACATTTCAAGCATGAAATTACGCTTGTTCCCGGGCCTGATGACGATCGGAAGCCTACGAAAATTTATGTGCTGCCGCAAAAAGCGACTCATGATATTCAGGTTGAGGATCAGAGGTATGGGGTTGCGGCTAGGAAGCCTGAAAGTGTTCTTTCTCAAGGGAGGGAATAATCTTGACAGTGGTGGGAGTGGCGGGTATGGGGAGTATCCTCCTCAGAGTGGTTATGGACATTCTCCACCAGCTAGTCAAGCTCCTCCTCCTCCAAGCATAAGCTATGGGGTTACTACTACTCCAGCGCAACCACCGCCTTCTCAAAGTAGTAGTTATGGACCACCACCTGCCATTAGTTATGGACCTCCTCCAAATAGTAGTAGTTACGGCCCCCCTCCAGCACAAGAAGCATCACCTCCGCCAAGTAGCAGTTACGGTCCCCCTCCATCATCATCGTCGTCTCAGCCTCCTCAACCACCCTCACAAAACTACGGTCCCCCTCTTGCGGCGGCATCATCATCATACACAATATCCCAACAACAACAACAGCTACAACAGCCTCCACCACAATCCTCCTTCGACGGCTCCCCTCCACCCCCACCCACATCTTATACGATCCCATCCGGTTACATAGTAAAACAAACATACGAAGTCCAAAACAATAAACTATCGTATTCGACCCTCCCAACAGCAAGCTCCAACTTCAATATAAACAACAACCCGTTTTCTTTTCCAACAACAACAACTCCCAACAACATCGCCCAGCCA
Source organism: Homidia socia (assembly GCA_036850745.1). NCBI lineage: Eukaryota > Metazoa > Arthropoda > Collembola > Entomobryomorpha > Entomobryidae > Homidia > Homidia socia. The sequence goes on from JAANSP010000991.1 coordinate 2,823, forward strand.
GACACGTCTCTAGGTTCGCTACTGAGAAAACTCTCAGAGCGGCTGAGAAACAATAACTCGAGAAGACACGCAAGATTCCACTCAAGTTACCTCGTATCATCATCCCCAACAACTCACCGCCCCTCCACTCCCTCCACCACCACTACTCACAACTACTCCCAAAGAAACGAAAGACCCCGTTTCATATTCCCATCAGAGTCGAGAGTAGTCCCAGTGAAAGCAATCCTAGGAGCAAGCACACGTATAGCCTCCCGCCCAGCCACAAACAAATTCTCATCAAAGTTCACAAGCTACTCTGGCAATGCAACAGAACCAACAGCACCACCTCCAGAAGTAATAGCAATCACACAAGAAGACGCGATAATAACAACACCAGAAACTCCCAAATACGGTAGTAGGATAGTTCTACCAACACCAACAACATCATCATCATTATCATCTCCTCCACCCTCCCACGACAAAGATAATAAAAACGTGGAGCAAGAGTCGTACTACTCGAATAAGGACAGTGAAGGTTCTTCTATATTCGAGTATGTTCCTGCGACCTATTTGGGATACACTTATGTGGTCGATGGGATCAATAGTACGAGTGCACCTGCACCCCAACAACAGCAGCAGCAACTTGAACAGTACTTTAATAGCTAGTCGAAAACTGTAATGATGATGATGATAACGAGTGATTATGTGTTTTGAAAATATATACATGCTACAGTATATTCGAACATTACTATTATTATCTATCATTCATTGTCGCGCAAGGAAGGATTTCGTAATAGTAAAAAAATGATATTTCTTTTGGCATTTGAACATTACTATTATTATCTATCATTCATTGTCGCGCAAGGAAGGATTTCGTAATAGTAAAAAAATGATATTTCTTTTGGCGTGTCACAACTCAAAAATATGAATTCTTCTACAGAGATTTAAATCTATTTTATAAGCACTATTTGTGTTTACCAATAATGCACCATACCATGCGGTAGCAGCAGCAAAGCACCAGCAGCAAAGCAGCATCTCAAAATATTTTTTTCAAAAAGAGAATCCTTTCAAAAATATTTTTTTAACATTTCCTGGTTAAAAATTAACATGATTGAAGAGAGGTCAATTAGGGTTACGTGATTGTTATTGATTGTATATTGTACACATACCGTCGTCGTGATTGTTATGTGTGCTCTCTGTGACATGTATTTTACTTTATGTGTAGGTAGTTTGATACGGATTCATCATCAAACAAAATGATGATGCTCCTTTTTTGCGTGATCTTCTTTTTTAGTTTATCTTTCCCTTTCGAATAAAAACAGAACACCACCCTCTTGTAAATGTATTAGCTCCTTCACGTGTGTACACTTTCGCTTCTTCCCAATGTTCTTTGCGGTGGTGGGTGTGCCGCCGCCAGGATTGTGATTATTTTTAAACTATTTTATTTGTTTGTGTGTGTGCTTTCCAGAGTGCTACGCAGTTCTTCTCCAAAAAAATCTTTCAAAAATTATTATTTTTAAAGAATGCCAGTTTCCGAGTTTTTGACAACGAACATGAGAAAAAACCCGTTTAACAAACTGACTGATAAGTACGTACATATATAGCCATATAATAATGATAATGTAACTCGAGATATTTTATTATGTGTTTATGTATGAGAATTTTAATTAAAAGAGTTTTTTTATATTGAATTTTTTTTAATTCGTGTGTGTGATTGCCTTTTTAATTACTTATGCTCATATATACTCATTATCAAAATAATTTGTCATTGTAGAGAGATAGTGCAAATTAATAGTAACAAATTGCAAAAATATTATATACGCTTGTTGCATAAAAAATGAAAATTGAATTGAGGAGATTCTTTCACTCTATCAATCTTGCTTCCAAATTACCTAACCAAATAAATCAGTGAGTGAGTAGATATACATGTGATCTGATTTCATCATCATCTTCATTCACCATCACCCATCATGATGTTGATAAAGTGACAGGTTCAAAAATAATAATTTGTACACAGAAAAGTCACCTGAAACCGGTCAACTCAAAATACAATATAATATTTCACTATTTATTTTCTGCGACAGCAAGAATTCCCAGACAAGTCGATTTGGAGTTTGAAATTTCACAAAGAAAAAAAAACGCATCATTGCATAAGCACTAAGCACCTACCTACCTACACGCAACTACCTACCTACATACCACCACCAAACCGCCACCACCTGTATCATTTACTACCTATATGCATAATTAATAGGTCGCCGTGTATCCCTATTAGGTTCTCTTTGTATGCATGATCAAGAACAGCAACGCATAATCTTACAACAACGCCTGTTTACACGTAATCGTAATGTAGTACGTGATAAAACGTGAAACCTACATACCACCACCAAACCGCCACCACCTGTATCATTTACTACCTATATGCATAATTAATAGGTCGCCGTGTATCCCTATTAGGTTCTCTCTTTGTATGCATGATCAAGAACAACAACGCATAATCTTACAACAACGCCTGTTTACACGTAATCGTAATGTAGTACGTGATAAAACGTGAATTTTTTTTGGTGATAAGTACACATTATCATATTCGGCACTTCGAATTGATTAGGTAGGTATGCGACTTGTAAAGTTTTGATTTCGCATACTATCGCATGAAACCGGTTTGCACAGAAGGAGTAAATATATCTGACTCAAGTCTTTTGTAAACTTTGTTCAAAATAGTTTATGTGTATATATCCGATGTAAAGAAAGACATTTTTTAGCACTTGAGAAAAAAATCAATGCAAGTCATGATCACCACCACAAGAGAAGGAAGAATGGGAGAAAGAGAGCAAAAATGTTTGGATTGAATGAATGGATATGGTCTGAAAATATGTTTACATTTTTTGGAAAATTTAGGTAAGTATTTTATTTCAGGTACGCATTTAATTAGTAAATAATTAAAACATTATGTTTTGACTAAACGGCCTTCCTCCCAACGACTAGCACGGAATTGAGCAGCTGGTCCGCAACGAAAAACACAAACGGCCTGTTTGCTGTGAATGGGGTGAGTATGCGTGGTTTTAAAGGGACGGCTTCGACTATTTTAAGAACAAAAAGTAATAAATCAACAAGAACTCATTTAACAACTCAGCTTGCCCCATAGAAAAAATGTAACAGATCAAATATGTAACTTACTAAAATTCTGACTCAACGCACGACTCCCACCCTCGGAAACATCAAAAGCCACCTTGTGCACAGCATTGGTAAGGTACAACTCCCCAACGTCAACGTTCTCAACAATCCTCCCCAACTGAGCATACTCCTCGCTAAAGACCCTCCTTATCCCAATCCCTTGCAACGGGTCAATCAAGTCCACAGTTGACTCCACCCCAAATTTAGGAATGCTAACCTGCACATACTGCTTCTTCAGTCTGCTCAGCACTGCGATGCAGGGAAACGACTCCAAGTTCTCCTCCAACTCTGCCAACCTAACGTGGGGTTCGGGGAGGAGCACCGTTAGACTGTACCTGTAGTCCTTGTACATGATCGTCAGTGCTGTTGCGTTCAGCTCGGGTATCTCTGCGTATAAGTACACGCCGTCCCTGTGCATCATGTCCACTATTTGTTTGGGAGCCGTCTTCCCTGGTGAACGTTTCCGGTTTTGTAAGGAGCGGGGTAAAGGGTCGGGAAAAGTCTCCCTCGAACGTGAAGCCGCTGATGAGCATCAGGCCTCCGTCTATCACTTGTGGTGCTTGGCCATTGTTGTTGAGTGCTGTTTCGTTGTTGAGGGCACTCGACTCTGTGGATGAGGATTCTGGTGGGCCTTCTACTGAGATGATGTCCTGGAGGACTCCGTTTGATGCGGCGCTTATGTGGTTGTTTACGAATATGCTTGCTGCTGTCGCGTTGCTAAAGTGCGTTTGGACTAGTTCACCTTTGGTTTTACATACACACGAAAAAAAATTATTTTCATGAGCATTCTCAAGATTTTTGGACACATCTTTTGCACAACTTGTTTAAGTCACTTACCATGAAACTTGTCCCGTACAGAGTTGACGTATCTGTTGGTAGGATGAAACGAGTGATCTAGAAACACCCGATTCAATATCCTAACCGAAGTACCATCATCACTATCCTGATTGTAAGTTTGAAGTATCGAGTTGATCCCTTCCTGTATCACAGAATCGTTAATCTTAGACAAAGAAAGGATCGTGGCCAGCTCCGACCTAGTTTCCGAGCTAGCCCCCGACTGCAGCGTAGCCAAACTGACAAACACTCCGACAGGACTGTACACCAAATCCGAAGACGCACTCCCACGCTCACTGTTAATACTCTCCTCCTCGTCTTCCGTGCTGTACTCGTTCATGTACTTCCACAGCCTGTTCGAAAACTTGTTTATACTTAAGCTGACACGCTTGTGCATTTGAAGTATCGAGTTGATCCCTTCCTGTATCACAGAATCGTTAATCTTGGACAAAGAAAGGATCGTGGCCAGCTCCGACCTAGTTTCCGAGCTAGCCCCTGACTGCAGCGTAGCCAAACTGACAAAAACTCCAACAGGACTGTACACCAAATCAGAAGACGCACTCCCACGCTCACTGTTAATACTCTCCTCCTCGTCCTCCGTGCTGTACTCGTTCATGTACTTCCATAGCCTGTTCGAAAACTTGTTTATACTCAGGCTGACACGCTTGTGCGGGAGATTCGGGTCGTCTGGGGGTGGAGCCTGGTGGAGTCCTTCCTCTATTTTCGGTGATCTGGAACTGGAACGGTGTTGCTGTTGATGTTGTTGTCGTGCAGAATGGCACACGGCGAAAATTGAGAGGAAGAGAAGCAGGAGGTGTTTGCTGAAATGCATGTCGGGTGTGTGCGAGTGTTCTTTGTTCAGAGAGAGAAAGAGAACCGAAACGGACCGGGTGAAACTCAGATTGTGAATGGCGAATTGACTGTGCTCAGTGATTGTGTGTGGTTTGCTTATGGTATAGTAACCCGGAAAATGTCAGCAGTGCACTGTGTCAATATGCACGTCACACAAAAAACTGTAGTGAATGGCGAGATTAACTGTGCTCAGTGATTGTGTGTGGTTTGCTTATGGTATAGTAACCCGGAAAATGTCAGCAGTGCACTGTGTCAATATGCACGTCACACAAAAAACTGTGTGTGTATGCACAAAAGGAATGATGCTTTTTTTCTGTTTAACGGTGTTTCTTTCTTTTTTTCTGCTTGTTTGAGTATTTGATTTGTAGAGATGTGACAAGTGGTGGTGGTGGTAGGGTTTTAAAGTGGATTGATAAATAATCATGCAGTGCGGGGAAGTTGCGGGAGGTTTTTTAAAATTGTTGATTTAAAAGAATGCATTTGCTGCTTTCTAAATTGTCTCATTGTTTTGTCAAGTTGATGTTTTTTAATTGAAAATTTTCAACATTCTGTAGAAACGAATCATCAATAATCATATCATAAATATATTTTTTTAAACATGGACATTGGACATACAAACAGACACACAACCCAACAACTCAACAAAAAGCACAATAACTGATGCGTTGCTGTCGCTGTTGTTGTTGTGTGGTAGTTAGTGGTCAATGGAACAACCTTTCAACAGGTTTGAATAGGTTTTCGTGTAATTCTCATCCAGAGAGAAGAGAGATTAAATGAGAAACTCAACTTTTCTCGGGTGGTGGTGAATATATATGTTATTGTTTGGTGTCAGGTACCCGACACACACACACAGAGAAAAGAACAATTTCTATGTTGTTTTCGTCCCTCTCTCTCTGTCTCTGGCTCGTTGCCATAATTAAAAAATGCCAATCCTATATATAAGATTGGTGCTACTGTTGCTGCTGGTGCGGTGGTGGGGCCGGGTATTATATTGTCATTCGGTATGGTTAGTCAGTTGTTTTCAGTTAGTAGTGGTGGTCAAAATATTTTTATAATGGAATTCCATTCATTCTCTATATACAAAGTGGTGGTAGTGGTACTACTACTGTTGCTGGCCTGGTGCCATATATATTTTTCATGTTTCATCATTTTTTTAAATATTGTTTTTTCTCTCTCTTTCTCGATCAACAGGCTAATTTGTTTCTTTTTGATTTGCTTCTTGAATTGTTTTATTTGGGGTTATATTAATGTGATGATTTGATGATAGGAGGTAGGCTATTTAGGGGGAATGAGCAATGTTATAAATAGGTATACAGTGTATAGCATATTATTATTACAAGTAGCCTATAAAAAGTTTGTCTTTCCAGTTTGTGTGGTGGCATAGGTATGATATGATCAATGATGGCATATAGTCGTGCAGTACCGAGTTGCCTATGTATGATATGTGATATAAAATATATTTGCAAAATATACTCATTTTTGCTAAAAAAAAAAATAGTAAATGCTTAAACTTTTATGATGAAAGATGACAATGATGATGGATATGGTGTTATCAAATTGACTCAAAAAAGTGAACACATCTCTTCATTTGATGAAGTTGTTTGTTATGTTTAATTCAAATTTTGTTGGCTTATGTTTAGGGGCATATTGAGATAGAGAGAGAGAGAGACAGAGTGGAAGGAGGAGTAAATACGCTGGCTTGAATGACAGTATGAAGAAGAAAACTAAAACACAAACTTTCATCATCAACATCATCATAACTTACTATCAATTATATTAATCTGCTTCGTAAAAATACTATTTTTTCATGAATGAAAGTATGCAGTGGAAAACAAGCTGCTCTGCTTGTTTCTAATAAACGCGTTGGTTGAGCAAACGCAGATACGAAAAAAAACAAATTCGCTTTCGTTATGCTAATAATAGTAGCAGCAGGAACACGCAATAATAATTAGAGGGATAAAATGATGATATGATGATAGAAATTTACAAAGTAGCGGAGGAATTTTAGTGGAATTGAGTAAACTACAATGAAATCATTTTCAACGACTATATAGTTTCTGCAATTATCAGCATAACTGTTCACTACACGTATATGTACAGACAAACAAACACAACAACGACAAGTTTTTTTGTTCTTTCTGTTCCATACAAACATCAGTCTGTTACCAGCACCTGCTGCAACCATGAATTATTAATTGCTGTACTAATACAAATTATTAAGTATATAATATGCTATGCTCTGCGTTTTGTCTGCGTTATGCACTAAACACCTATTGCTGTTGTGTTGTGTAGGAAGATGGTTTGTAGTAACAAGAGAAACTCATAATGAAAATGATATTATGATATGACGTATGTAGGTCAACTTTCGATTAAATCCGATCAAAGTAAATCATCAAACAATATCACTTATCCAAATGAATCGGTCCACAAGCCCAGAAGTGCTGTTCACACAAGTTTACACTTGAATACCCGACGACGATGACACAGAAACGTTGGGAGNCAAACAATATCACTTATCCAAATGAATCGGTCCACAAGCCCAGAAGTGCTGTTCACACAAGTTTACACTTGAATACCCGACGACGATGACACAGAAACGTTGGGAGCAGCGGGGGTTACTGGGGTTAGCTGTCTCAGCACTCCTGGTGTACGGGGCGTGGGGGTTGAGCGTTGGTCATCATGCGGGTAACAATAGTAGTAGCAGTAATAGTAGCAGTGGTGGTATGCTTAGCGATCCGAAAGAGATTGAGGATGTGCTCGTGTCTTTACTCAATAGTAGTCGGGGGGTTAGGGATGATAGGCCGGTGAGTTTTTAAATCTTTGATAATGCCTTTGTTTTTTCATTAAAATTTAAAAGTCGGTTGTTGATATTGTTTTTTGGGGTAAATTTTCGTACATAGGAACTGACGCTTATCACGTTTCTACAACGGGCAGTTCGGACCTATGGTCAGAAAAAAGTGGCAAAGAGTATCTATGAGCTGGCGCAAAAGGACCTTTACGATTTGATCTGGATGCTGGCAGGTGTGTGGAAGCAAATGATGCATTTTTTAAATTTAAACTTTTTACTTTGAATATAATCGTGTAAGCCCGTAAAAGTTTGTAAACACTTTTTTTTGTGAAAATGCAGGAGACCTCGACACTTCCCTGATATTTGATCTGTACAACGTTTACAGTGCTGCCCAGGTATGCATTTTTAAAACTACTTTGAACAACAACCTCATAAAAAAACAACATTTACACCCATGTCATATTTTTTCTCTCTCTTAACAGTCCGACCCACAAGTGCTCTCAGTGTACAGCCGCTTCCGAGCCGGAAACGTGAACCGCACGATAGTCCCAGAGGTTTTTGCACTAGACAAAAAGTACGACCAGTACGCTTGGTACACGTCCATCCGCTCTCGAATGCTAACCAGCGTGGACAGGTACATTGCAGGGAACCTCGACCTAAACAGCGGAAAGACGCCACCCCCAATCGAGTACGACAAGGACGGGAAAGTGATTATCGCCGGAGTACGAATACCAGACAGCAGTACACCGAAAGCGCCAGCACTACCAACACGGATTAGGAAACCGAGTAGCCCGACTAATTCAGTCGATGAGATTGATGGAGACTCTGACGAGGATATTCTTGACATTTTGAATTTAGACAGAGAATAGATGGAAATAAAATAAAAGGGAAAGCAATAATTATTAAGTTTTTTTATTGAATAGACACGTCAGCACAGCCTCTGAATGTTTCTTGATTTCCGCATCCTACGGCGTACGTTCCATTTCCACACGAGCCCCAGTTATTTCCTGTAATGTAGTTCCAGCGGAGAGTGCAGCGGGCGCAGGTTATGTGGGCTGGCAGTGTTGCTGTTGTGTTGTAGAAACCTTTTTCGTATGTTGCTGGTAGGGTTTTGGAACCGGTTGAGGGGAGTGTGAGCTTGTGTGAGTCGAAACATGACTCTGTTTCTGGGTCTGTGCGGGAGGAGCGGGGGCATATCGAGAAGGTGAAGTGGCCAGCGTGCGCTGCTGTTAGGTAAACTGACACTGGGATGGTCTATAATAATGTGGGTTATTATTAGTTTCGTTAATTAATATAATTAATTATTCATCGTCATACATCATGTTTTATTAGGAGAAAGCAATTTTACAAAAATCTACCTGTCCTGCGGTGTATTTCCGAACGATAATCCCAAGGCCGTAAGTGCCTCCGTCTTCTTGTGACCGGGGTTTAGGGTCCTTCCAGTTGTCTCCACACACTCCGCATCTATATGCACAATTTAGACATCACATCTTAAACTAACGAGTTAATGCACAACAATTTTTATTGTATTCATAAATTCACAAAATCTCACTTTCCCCCGTTGACCTCATGCTGAGTTGTCAATCCACCGCACCTGTTTTTGTTATCACAAACACACATAATTAAAAGTCCTCCTATCAGTAAACTAAAACGAAAATCTCAACAAAAATAAAACTCACCAAAACGCATCATCATCGTAGTTGGTAGGTGGATTGTATCGCTCATACTCTGGAAATCTCCAGAGAGATGCCCGCATTGGTGGTTCTAGGAGCATCCCGTGCCCTTTGACATACGAGTGGAGTTGACTCAAAATCACTATTATTATTTGGAAAGCTGGAATACACAGGTATTTGGTGCTGAGCGACATTATGATGATTGTACAAATTTTTTGCGGGGTTATATCGGTCGGTCGAAGATTTGTGGTTTTGACTTGAGCATTCGCTGCAGAAAAATATCTGTTTTTATATGAGCTCGGGTTATTTGACTATGTTTTTGTGACATGTGACGTTACTATTATTATTCCAGTGAATAAAGCGTTTTTCTTCTTTTTCTTCTTCAGAAAATAAATTAACGCACAACAGATTATCATGGTCAAGGTCTCTATTTTTTCAGTAGTCTTTTGAATGCGCACAACAACAGGTACTCCGTATTCCAGTTTTTGTTTCGTGTGAATACTGCGTGTGTGCAGTTTTACTGGGTAAAAATAGCGTATACACACCACACGTCATATAATAATAAAATGTCACAGGCTCATCATGAGTGTTCTGGTTGATAGAGAGAGAATAGTATTTTATTAGGATGAATTCGATAAGTTTATAAATAGTACAAATGGAACACGTCCTATGGATGTACGTAACTGTAAAGATACTGTAATAAATGGGCACGTAGTGAAGAAGGATATTTATATGTCCTCTATGCCAATGGGACAAGAAAAAAAGGTCCTTAAATGTATAAAGGAAAACAGGAAGAATACACAGTGAAAAGATAGAGACACCTGAAAAAAGGGCCATCTTATTCACAAACACACAAGATTATAGTGTAGCAGCGGTGTGACATTTATTGTCATTGTTCGGGTGAATCAAAAATTCTAAATGCATAATGTCTGGATTATCATCATTGTCTTTTTCTTTTATTGCATATTTGTGACAAAGAAGAGTTAATTGTAAGTATAGAGGTTTTTCGTTTTTTTTCATAGTCTGAATTAATTGGGATTTATACAATTTGGGGATTTTTAGAGAGTGTCACAAAAGAGTTTTTTTAGAGTTCTGTATCCTAGAAGTATCAAAAGAAAAAACAGAGAAATTCAGGAAACTTTTATTTTGCAGTAACTTTTTCTCTTCTTTTTTGTTGAACAACAGGAGGAGCAAGGTAACTCTCCAGATTAGTGAGCGATTTGATTTGAACCGGAAATGGGGTTGCTCATACTAATCCACAGTAACGGAGGGGATTCCAGTGGAATCTCATCATCTCAGCAGCAGCAGCAGTACTCGAGCAGAAGTTGTAGTTTTAAAAAACGGCAACACTCTGCGTTATTACAGAAGAGAATTACACATTAGCAATGTATACCGCGTCGTGTTCGAAAAGCGCAGCAACTTGAGCAACTAGTTTTTTGGTAATCATCGCATTTACACATTTACATGACGTTATTATTTTATTATTCGGGTGAATTGTTTCTTCCTTCTTCTTTTTACCGCCATGGTCGTTTTATTGTGTGGATATGTACATTTTATTGTGTCAAAGGAACAGAAGATGGAAGAAGAGCACTTAACATTTTACATCTTTTGCAAAACTTTTCACTTAAAAACCTTGGATTGCAGCTTGCAGGATATTTTATCCCTGTAAACGCTGGTGCGTTGTGTTGATTTGAACAAAGGAGAACACCACTCTATGAGTCCGCTTCAGTTTTCCTAAAACAAAACCCCGCTACTTTGACCATTTGAACTTGTAAGCACATTATTAGCAACAGTGTCAGCCAGCAGAGCAGACGACAGCACATGTGTGCACGCAAGAGAACTTTAAAAACATTCATCAAAAAACAACAACTTTATCACCTCCAAATTCCTCCAACCTCCAACTATTAAGTTTTTTCTTTCAAAAAACGCTGCTGTGTGTGTAAAGTGTTTAACGTAACTAAATGCTACTCCAGTATCAAATTACATGAGTAAAAAGTTTAATAAGAAGAGCAACAACAACAACAGATTAAAAAGAGCATCAGCAGCAAAACCGAAGAAAAGTAAAAGAAATGAAGAAGGAGAGCACACACTTCCGAACAACAACAACTCCACCTCATTCCCACTGTTTACAATAATCATCATCATCACGTGTATAGCCCACCAATTAAATTTGTGCTACTTGGCCCTCATCGATTTTGTGAGTTCACTCAAAGTTCACGTAGTCAACATGATGGTGGGGAAGAAGAGGGAGATGGTCGCCGATGGAGGTGGTGGTGGTGGTAGTGAGCTTGAGCACCTGAGTGAGCGGAAGCGTGCCAGGTTGCTTAATAAACAGAGTAAGATGTTGGCGGAGTATAAGCTTGTTATCAAGAAGGGGTTGAGAGATGAGGGTGAGGTGGAGGAGGAGGGTAGTGAAGAGGGGAAATGTAGTGCCAAGAAGATCAAGTTGGAGGAGAAGGAACGTGAGGGAAGTGTTAATGGGAGTGGGAGTAAAAGACTGAATGAGGAGGAGTTTAAGAAAATGAAGAAGGAGCTTGCGGAGAGGAAACGGTCGCTTATGGTATGGTGTGCATGTGCAAATGACCATGATATTATTTATTTTATTTTAAAAAAATTATATGAAAATTGTGTCTGCTCATTTTTCATATTGTTGTAGACACTCCCCCGGTTCTGGGTCAACTCTACGACAGGAGTTTCCGCGTCAGTGTTCTCCACAGACTACTCTAACCGTACTCCACTGCTACTCTCCGATATCGAGCACCTGATCACGTACGCGTACGGTGGGAATGCTCTGGTCCCCCCTCCATCCCGTTGGTGTAGTTTACAGAAACCAAGTGGGAGTAAAAGACTGAATGAGGAGGAGTTTAAGAAAATGAAGAAGGAGCTTGCGGAGAGGAAACGGTCGCTTATGGTATGTGCAAATGACCATGATATTATTTATTTTATTAAAAAAAATTATATGAAAATTGTGTTTTTTCAATGTCAATTTGTTGTAGACACTCCCCCGGTTCTGGGTCAACTCTACGACAGGGATTTCCGCGTCAGTGTTCTCCACAGACTACTCTAATCGTACTCCACTGCTCCTCTCCGATATCGAGCACCTGATCACGTATGCGTACGGTGGGAATGCTCTGGTCCCCCCTCCATCCCGTTGGTGTAGTTTACAGAAACCAAATCGGCTTAATGGTATCGTGGTGCTTGTTGTCGATGGGATTGGGTTGACGGAATTTGTCGATAATGAGGAGTGTTTTTCTGGGATCATGGAGGTAGAGTTCTTTCTTTTTATCAATTTTTGTTACGATTTTTAAATATTTTCAAACTCAGTCAAATGAAAAACGTTCTTTACTCGCAAATGCGCAGGTGTTTGGCGGCGGCGAAACACAAAACCGAGCGATAGTCGAGTTCCTTAGCCCGTGCTGGTATGGGGGCTCGTTACAGCGTGAGATTAGCGACTGGGGAATCGTTGGTGGACAGCGTGGATCTGAAATCCAAGCATCATCAGCTCCCACTGCTACTACAAACAACCCAGCAACAACAACTAACGACAATTCAACTACTACCGACTCCTCCACAACAAGCACAACCGTCACGAATACAACAACAACAACACTGTCAGAATCCTTCCAAAACGTGCTCAACCAACTCGGCTCAGTGTTCCCGATTTCCGGAAAAGTGAAAAAGAAACGCCAAACACTCCCATCCACAGACACATTTCCTCGACCCCACATCATCTTAACGCTACCGCAGTTGATCCAGGAAAACTACCCGATGCCCATCCCGTCCAGCTCGTTGTCTAAAGTCTCGTTTGTGCCGACGTGCGACTCGTACTCTCCCGTTAACCCCCAGTCGAGATTGTTCTCTCTGGACTGCGAAATGTGCAGCACTGCCGAGGATCCTCAGGCACTCACCAAAATAGCTATAGTGGATGAAGACCTGAACACTGTGTACGAGACGCTTGTTAAACCTGAAAATGAGATTATTGATTATCTTACAAAGTGGAGTGGGATCACTAAAGATATGATGGAAGGGGTTAGCGTTACTCTTGGGGATGTTCAGGAGAGGGTCAGGGGGCTGGTTGCGGAGTATCCTGACTGCGTGTTCGTTGGGCAGTCTCTAAAATAGCTATAGTGGATGAAGACCTGAACACTGTGTACGAGACGCTTGTTAAACCTGAGAATGATATTATTGATTATCTTACAAAGTGGAGTGGGATCACTAAAGACATGATGGAAGGGGTTAGCGTTACTCTTCGGGATGTTCAGGAGAGGGTCAGGGGGCTGGTTGCGGAGTATCCTGACTGTGTGTACGTTGGGCAGTCTCTCAATTGTGATTTGAAAGCGCTCAGGGTGGGTATTTGTGTTATCTTCATCATTTGTCAGGAGATAAGCTGAGATGAGATGATTTTAATGAACTGTGTGTTGTTCACAGATGACCCACCCGTACGTGATCGACACGAGCGTGATATTCAACCTGAGTGGAGTTGAAGGGAGGAAATCCAGCTTGCGGGATTTGGCGCTGAACCTTATCGATCTGGAGATTCAGGTTACCGGGAACAAGAAGGCTGGAGGTGGGCACTGTCCCGTTGAGGATGCTACCGCTGCTATGAGGCTCGTCAAGACAAAACTTGAGAAGGGTAAGGCCCAAAAATATATGAGCTAAATCAAATTTTTTCACGTGCTATTATCCTGTAATAATATTTTTGAAGAAAGTAATTTGTTATTATTTCACTCTCTCCTCCATACACTTTACTAGGCTTCACGTTCGGGAACGCGCTGAAGAACTCTAGTTTTCTCCGCCAGAGTACAAAGTTATCGCTTGACCCCTGCTTCACCAACAGTTCGTTCAAACAGAATAAACTAGACAAGAATGGTGAGTTGTTTGGTAATTGATTCGGCGCTAAAAAAATTCTATTCCATTTACTAAACTTTAAAAAATTTATTTCCTATATTCCTCCCCAGTCCTGCTCGTCTACCAGCCCACTACTACTGATAACGAAAATGAGGAGGAGGCGGATAATGAGTTACAGCAACAACACAATAGCAATAAAGTACAATCACAATCAAAAACAACAACAACAAAGACAGACACCACAACCAAACAACAAACCACCACACTCAACGAAAAACACTCAGTAACCCGAGCAGTAACAGACTCGAACAGCTCGACAATCAAGCACATAAGCACCCGAATATACGAGTACTTCCTCTCGATAGGTTTCTACACTGT